>VWZK01004785.1:0-87051 GCA_013396935.1 Baryphthengus martii
TCGGTCCCTGGTGGCTTCGGGAGACGGGACAATCGGCTCCCTCTGGGTGCTGGCAGAGCAAGCAGGGGAGCCGCTCTCCCGGTGGAGATCTGCTCGGAAATCACCATCGAGGGACAGCGGTGGCGTAGCCGGTAGCGTCGGTACTTAATGCAGTCGGTAGTCACGGCCGCTGCTCTGCTGCAAGACGAAATCTCTTGCTGCTGAGATACCCCCTTAGCCCACTGAGGAGTCACGCGTCTTTGGGGCTGAGAAATGATAGGGAAAATATCAGGGTTTTCTCTGCTCCTTTCCTTCTTGAGCTGATGGCTGTATTTACCAGTTTAAACACCTCTGGGAATGCAAGCAGGGTGATAGCCAGTAAAAATAGAAGGGGAAGTTCCTGTTTTGACCCAAAGTCTGTTGAAATAAATTGGAAAAAACAGTCCTTTTCCTTCAATAGTTTTCAGATCAGGCCTTTGCATGTTGAATGCACTGAAGGATTTCGCTGTAGTGAATACATCTCCAAAACAAACAGCACTAAACATAGTTCTGCTTAAGTGTTTCCTTCACTGAGAAGGAAAAATTCACTGCTATTGAAGGAGGAATGAGTCTTTTCATTTACAGATGAATTTTCTGAAAAAGCAAAACTACGTCATTCACTTCAACAGCTAGACCATCATTACAGTCTTGTCTCTACTGCACTGTTGCTTTTCTTTCTAACTACACCTGTATTCATCTTTGGCTGTCCTGACAGAAAGGAGCTGTGCTTGTGGAATTTTCCACATTGCTTCCTCAAAAGCATAGAAGAATAAATCATGGTGCTTTGGTACATGTATAATACACTCATGTTTTAGGTCTGAATATATCTATCTTACAGGCAGTGTGTCTAATTAAACATGCCATCCGCAGGTGCCAGGCCATACTGTATCAGCAACAGGCTCTATTCACTACCAAAAAACGTTTTTGAACTTCTTTTCTATGTAGTTGACTGCAATTATGAGCCAAAGTAATACTCTGAATGTCATAAAGTGATTTTCTCAAGAAGAACTGCAAGTGTTATAAGTCTGCTCAAACTCGATTATTTACATTCAGACCCCCGTACTGTAAATTCTCCTTTTCTGCAGCACGAAGGAGCAATGCTCTGCGTGCACCCCAGCCTCTGGGCTATTCCTCCCTAGCAAGTGAGAGTCTGGCCATCTGTACCCTTGTCTCACGTGCTGCTGAAGGAGGAGAAGAGGCCACCTGGCACTGTGTGACGCTGTGTCCCTCTGAGCCTATAGACAGCTCCAACCCTAGAGAGCAAAGAGATCTTTAAAATACTCTCCAGCCACCCCCTCATGCCTAAAACTTGGCTCGGGGGAGGAATTCTGTGTCATGACCATCACTCTAGGGAAGTTATCTTTTGTTTAGACAACACTGAGATCAGTGTTTTATTTACCAGTGCAATAAACTGTCTCTAAGGTACCCATTATTTAGACTCCAAGATCTACTACTGCTTTTACCCTTCTCTAAAGTGATCCACAAGATGAAATTTAACAAGAGAAGCAGAGCTAAGGAGGCTTTGTGGGAAGAAGTCTATAAAAAACCTCCTATGTAGTAAATAGAAAATCAGTAAAGAAGGAAATATTTCCAAACCTTGAAAAATAATTGCAGGCCATGGAGGGGAAGAAATAAACAGAAAAAGAAGTAGAGTTCCTTTAAAGAAGAAAGTACGCGTGGTTAAGCTTTACTCCTTTTGTCCTGAAAACAGTGCCAGAACCATTAGAGGTCTAGCTAAGCCAAATTCTGCCTCAATTTGTAAGCAGTCATTCAGTTGTTAGGACAAATGCAAACAATCTAAGACTGTGCATCACATTTTTATTTTAAAGTATCTTCTTCAATAGCCTATCTGCAAGTTACTTGTCTGATTCATAACACATACTCATTTTTTCATGTGTTGATAGTAAGAGGATTTGGGACTCCTTGAAGCAGATTGTTCACCTTTTTCCAAAGGTGGAGGGATAAGGTTTGTACTAAGGAGAAAATCCTCGTGCAGTTCAAATGAGGCACCACAAAGCCCCTGTAGTCCTGTTCTGCATAGTATGTTTCTCCTCAGAGACATTGTGAGGTAGGAAGCTGCATGCCTGGGATGCAAGTAAAAAGGCTTTTTGTATACAGGTGGTGGCTGTGTGTGTAACCCCCACTTGTCTTCTGTGCTCAGTTAGCCTCCTGCTGCCAGTGGGCTAATCCAGCTCCTACGGAAAGCTTTGACCTCACTTAGGTACACGTATGCCTGGTCTGCTGGGCACAGAAAGGTGCTTCCAGCTGGGATGCAGAGATTTTATCTGGGATTACATCCTCCAAACCCTTGTCTTGGAGTCTGATATAAGAGGATTTTACCCTTCTGTAAACACCCCTACAGCAGAAGGAACACAGCTTTCCTGATAGCACAACCATCTCTGTGGTCTGCAGAGCTGCCTTAATCCCAGAAGAAGGCTTAAATTGCACATTAAGAGCAAGAAAGCTGAAATGTGAAACCATTTCCCAACATTTTAAAGGATTTCCAGTTAGTAAATATTTGACTGCCTTTCACTTTGAAAGCTTCTGCTGCTGAAATGAATCCATCAGACAATCCATGCCTCAAGCACGGCTGAGAGCTTTTCACTGCAACCCAAGCAGTGGAGTGGGGAGGGATGCTTAATGTATGTTAATAAGCTTGGGCTGAGTTTAAATATGAGCAGAGGTGCTAGCTGTAGTCCTTCATTTTTACCAGGGAATCTCCTTGCTTGGTGCTATTCAGAGGTGAGACTCTTGTGGTTGTTCCTTATTGTTCACAGATAAAGTTGTTGTCCTTCAGGGGTTACCCAGATTTGGGCAGTTGCAGTGTGTGATTCAGACATCCCCCTGTGACATAGCAATGGGTGACTTCGTAACTAGTCTGAGCTTACTGGGACACCATCCGTGCCTCTGAAACACTGAGTGTCCCACAAGGTGCTGATGGATACTGATGAGTGGAAGGAGTGTAACAAGGTTGAATTTTGCACCGGTGCTAGGGTGAGTACTTAAGAACAGTTCTTGAAGCCTTTTAAATCGTAGACTTGGCTACAGAAGCAAACTTCTGTGCTCCTACAAAGTTTTCTTTCCCAGGGGGTTAATATCTATGTGAAGACAATGGAAAAAAACATAAGGAGAAAAAATAAATAGGAGTAAAAGTCAGGAGATAAAGGTGAAAATACCAGTAAATAAAAGTTCAGTACTTACATTTTTGTGCGTAAGGCCAGCTCCGGGCTTGGCTTTGAACTGTAACCTTCTTCCACTCTAAAATACATTTCTTTACACTCCCCCCTAAGCACTCTAATGAAGGGCAAGGGCAAATCAGTAAGCCTTGGGCTCTGCGGTGCAGTTTGAAAAGCTTGGGAGATGCTCCTAAGCACTTCTGAGCTTATATCAGAACTTGCCCTCCAGGAGCAGGGCAAGAAGGGTGAGTCTGTAGTAGAGCTTAGCTCTCAGCCAGACGTTGGCCCTGGCAACCTTGCTTCCACCTCAGCCTCTGCCCTCGCTGGCAGGCAGTGTCAGCAGGCTCACCAGTGTGAAGAGCAGTCTGGTTTCATGTACACAAGCAGGACTGAGGTGGTCGAAAAGAGAGAGGAAGGAATGAAGCTGAGTAGCTGAAAACCCTGTGAGACGTAGCAGAAGTGAAACCAGACCAAAGCATACTGGGTGTGCGTCGTGTGTCACAAACAGGATGAAAGAGCTGCCCCTCTTGCTTATAAGTGGCAGCTCTTCTGCTAGAAACAACTTACTGCTCAAACACATCCTCTGGTTTTGAGTCATAAAGGCTGGGGAGGGAACTCGCTCCCTTAGGTGCCCACAGCCTGCTTTGTGCTCCTGTAGGGCAGGAAGGTGGAAGAATGAGACTTCCCTTGGAGCAAGATAAAGGAGGAGGGAAATCTGTGGACACATCAGATACAAGGTAGGAGGAGAAATAGAAGTATGAAATAAATGGAAGGGAAAAAAAAACATATTTAACTTGTGATGCTGCAATACAAGGAGTGGATTTAGGTTTTTTTTATGTTGTCATATTCAGGGCACCATTTCTGAGGATTTTATCACAAGGACTGCTTGGTCTGTCAAGATAGAGTCCACGAAACAGCCTGAGTTAAAAAAAAAAACTATTTTTCTCTGTATAAGCTGAAAATTTGCTCAAATCTGTTATAAAAATTAAAAAGAACATAGGTTTAGCAGCTGAATGCTAAGCACTTTTGAAAATTAGTATAAAGTCTTTAAAAAATACGGGCTTTTCTATTTTCCTGCAAAGATGCTAGTAGATGTCTGGACATGTCACGTTGAATTTTTTTCCTTTAGCAAGGCCCTGGCTGCAGTATCCGTTACAATAATTGCGTCCAAGTAAACTGCGTTCTCCCGTGACACCACTAGGTGTGAGTGTCGGAGCTTTTTCTATTGCTGCCTTTGCAGTAATGTCTTGTCTGTTGAATTCCCTGACACCCGAGCGCTCCCCAACTGAACGGTGATGACCATCCAGTGTGCAGATGGGAAATCACCGAGTGACTGCCCGCTCCATGCTACAGCACCCAGGTGCGGAGCAGAATCCCCCAGCTGCACAGGAAACTCCAGCCCTTACATCCCTTTTGCCAGCTGTAGGTGTGTGTACTGGGAGTGCTGTGGTCCCTGGCACACAGTTTGGTGTGACTTCTGCAGAGATGAGGAACCCAGAGTTGGGATTTGAGGGGAAAATGTTCCTGGGAGACCTCAGAGAATTTCGGGAACTAGTTGCAGGAGAGCGGTGTAGAGAAGGGAGCCTCATTTGCTTCAGTGGCAAAGACGGTCCATGGCACGTGTTTATCAGGAGAGGAAAGGCAGGGAGTGAAGGTCTGGGAGCAAGAATTGGTGCGGCAGATCTTGGTCAGAGCAGGCCCAGCAGGCAGGAAGTAATCATCCTCACTCTGAGCTCACTTTACACCGGCGCATTTCATCATCGAGAGGAAAGACAGTGGCTGTTAATTTGACAGCACTGAGTTTGCCTCCCTGCTGTGTTTCTACGTTTTCTGTCTGTATTGCTCCCATTGCAGGAATTGCTGGAGGAGTTTTTTATCCTTCTGCCAACTCTTCTCCAACTTTGTCCACCGGAGCTTCTCTCCATTTATCCTGTTTATGTTCCTTTTTTATTTCTTAACCAAGCATTCTGTTCGGAGTCTTCAAATTGATCGCTGATTTCATTAAGCTGGGTTTTGTCTTTGCAGTAAATCATTACTAAACCAATAGTTATTTCTGTCTCTGGTATCTATATCTACTGGTTGATAAATGTCCAGCAATAATATCTATAAATATTTTCAATTCCTGCATACGAATTTAGAAGCTTTTGAATCCTCAAGAAAATTACACAGAATCACAGAATGTTAGGGGTTGGAAGAAACCTCAAAAAAATCTTCTAGTCCAACCCCGCTGTCAGGGCAGGATCACCTAGACTAGGTCACACAAGAACATCTCCAGGCGGCTTTTGAATGTCTCCAGCAAAGGAGACTCCACAACCTCCCTGGGCAGCCTGGGAAAGAATGGCCTTCACATGGATGCTTAAGCTGTCAAAAATACTAATACATTTCAACACCAGCAATTACAAATTTATTGCATAATTTAAGAAAATCTTGCACAACTAAAAGATAAAAAGTAGGAATTAGCCTCCAAGCAGCAATATACTTAAATATTTAAATGCAATTCCTTTACAGAGGAAAGAAACTGCTATTTAAAACAAGAAGGCAAATACCTATTGTGAACCAGCAAGAAATAACCAGCACATTTTACTGAAGTGTTAAACTGGGAAAACTTGCACGTGGCCAAATGAGCTGTGGTTTGGCCCCACTCTTTGGTACCAATCAGGAGTGCTGCCTGCCGTGTGCCGAGAGGTGGATGAGCCACGGTGAGGTTGTGCCCAGAAAGGGGATCCTTCCTCTCTACTTGTGCTTTCAGGCAGTGTTACTGTCTGAATTACAAAGCCTCTTCCTGATCCTGGAGGAGAAAAGGGTTTTGCACATCTTAAGGTGTTATGTAGTAGAGGTATGATCTAGTCCCAGGTTGGTTTCTTCTATGGGAATGTTCCAAATGACATCTAATATTTAACCATAATTGAGACATTTAGAAGCAAACATGTTTTGACTAACCGATGTTTTAGAACAGCTTTTCCCTCCATTTTCTAGCAGTGTATCACTTTAATGCCATGTAGTTTAAAAATTAACATCAAATTTTTGTTCTGTTTCGTTTAGTTTCTTAACTCATAGCTAAAACTCTTGGGCACAGATCCATCCTGTTAAACTCTGTAACAATGATGGCCATTTTTCATGGAAGGTCTCGTAATCCCAGAGTCCCTCTTAAGCACTGGAACTGGAAGGATCTCTACACCTCACCTTGGCTCATTGTCATCATACAGCAATCTTTTGTAAACTTCCGATAAATTCACCGGACTTCTGAGTTCAAGGAAATCCTATCCTACCATGGCAATACAAAGTACAGAAACAGGAGGTGAAAGCCAGCAACCTGAACATCAGGCTGAAATAATCTGCCAAAATATGATAGAATGTAGGTGAAAACGTAATATGTATTCCTGTACATATGAGAGCGCTTATTACAACATAACATTTTTAGCATTTGAATAGAAAATAAATTAATAGAGAAAATTTCTGCTTTGGAAAAGAGTGAGCAAAATGCAGAGATGAATATTTTTAACTCACCACTGTCTAAGTGGGAGGGGATACTAGCAAGAAAATCTGCATGTTAATAACCCCAAACATGGTCATGCTCATTTATATATGTAATTAGGGGATCAGAAATTCACAAATATATCTTTTGGCAGTACGGCAGACTTCATCCACCCACTTGCCTTGTGATGACTGAGAAAAAAAGACGCAGTTTTCACGCTTCCCCCCGTTTGGTTGGGCACGATCCCAGTTGAAGTACTGAAGAACCATGCCATTGACATCAACAAATTTCCCTTCATTTATCATGTCAGTGACACCCAACCAAAACTCTGACGCTCTAGGCATACTTTTCTTGCCGTAATCTCGAAGTATATTTGTTTCATCGTTATTCCTTGGAATAGCCAGTGTCCCTCCTTTGGCTATGCAATCTTCGTTAGCTTCATGAAAATGTTTGGTGCCTTCTGATATAAGGTAGCATTTCTTATGGGCCTTTGTCCCACGAAGACAGACTGTGAATAGATATTGGTTTGCATGTTCAGTAGAAGCTTGGACTATAGCTTTGAATAATGTCTACTAAAATGGTACGTTTCTAAAGGTACATTGGGAATGAAGCAGGCAAGTCCCTCAGAAAGTGAGAGACTGCAAAGTGCCTTGGACTGCAAGGGTTGACCAAAAGTGGAACATGCTCTTAGAGCTGCTCCAGAGGAGAGGTGCTTAAGTGGAAGGACAGACATGGCTGTGATCTTAACACCACAGAGCTTTGGAGAATGTTTCTTGTGTTTATGCTGACACACCTTAGGCATGACTTTGAGTCCCAGAGTCCCTCCAGCAATGTTAATCTCGCAAGGATTTTTTTGTTTGTTTTGCTGTTTCAGAACACTAAAATATAATCCATGCCTGTTGTCACTGCATCTTATGTCTTCTCTTAGCATAATAGTCCTGCTTTTATGTATTTTTACCTTATTTCATCAGTCATAAAGCTGATGGTATGGGTTAGGTATGGATGTTTGTGTTGTTGACAGATGCGAGTTGGTCATCAGGAAAACTATACTTGGCTTTACAGTAAAGAGACAGATCTAAAAATCTTTTCATATTTACGATGTTTTATGCATTAACTAAGCCTAGCTCCTAATATACAAAGGCAGGACAGAAAAGTGTTATTTGAAATGTGTCCTGCTCACCAGAAAAATATTGATTTGAAATTCATAACACATCTATGTCTGGAAGGTTGATAAAAGTATATTTCCACCTGCAGAAGAGTACACATTCGCCTCTTTGTTTCTGGTCTTTCTAGCAAAGTCTATCCCTTCAAACTTTAGATTCAAATGAGCTGAAGTGACTTAAATCTATAAATACTTTTAAAAAGTGTACCCTTTTTTTGAGCTTGCATGACAATCCAAATCAAATAATCTAAACATTTGCATTTACAAAACTGTTTGGTTTTAGTTTTACTGGAAAATATCAGGAAGTCTTGATGTAAAGTCCAAATCTACTAGAACATTAATTTGGCACTTGCTCCGTAACAGGAATTGCCTTGCAGAACCACTGTCAAAGTTCTTCCAGCCCAAGGTCTGCATGGACAGGCTTGCAGGAGGGAATCCATAAACTTTGCATTCCAGCTCTTCTAATGCAGAAATGGGAAAAACTGACTCTCCCAAGAAAAGTACTTGCAAGAAGAGAGCCCTCCTCGAAGGAGTGTTCCTTCTGAACTGAGAAAGGTTGCCAAGGCCTTAAATAAACTCCTGTGACAATTATTTTTAGAATCCTGCATGTGACTACTTCCAGATTATTTCATTTATTGCTTAAACTCATCTTGTTCATATTGTTTCACTACATATTTCCAATATAAGTACATCTTCTGTCCTGATGTTTTCTATAATCTGTTCTTGTAAAAAAGTAGTTTTGCATCTGATCAGCAGGATATAGAAATACACTTTGGACTGTATCCTCTATGTCTCAGTTCTTTAGTGTTTCCAGTTATAATATTCACTGCATTCCCTAGCTGCATTTTCAGAGTCATCAGTTTATATTAGGACATATCCTTCAAATTTTGTCCTTTCCAGCTACTAACGGCTAAAGAAAAGTAATGAATGTATTTGCTTAATGTTGAATTCTTTAACAAATTTTTATTGAAGAGAAGGTCTCTCTGATCTTTCCCAACTTCAACAATACTGCAGTAATAACGGAGACACTCTCTGGGGAGAAAGTGTGTGTTGCTAAATGGCATGTGGCAACATTTCATGGTGCATAGAAAGGAGCCCTAGGAAATTCAAGCAGAATAAGAATGCTTCAAGTATTTTTATATATATATATATATATACTCTTCAAAAGAACCTTCAAGTAAGCTTCAAGTAATACGTGTCTTGGAAAGGTCCATTAATAAATACAGTCAGAGCTAAAGGGGTGATAAGATCTCTTTTTGCCAAATTTGGAATCCAGTTGAACAGTGTGGGTTCTGAATTTAGAATATAGCTCAAAATAAGTTTTCAAGATAGAAAATCTCCTGACTCTGGTTTCATTTCTAAGCCACTGCATGCTTGCTCTCAAGCTCCTTCTGGAAGCAATACAAGAATTACTTTTAAACAAGAGTTACTTGTCTAGCACAGGCTCCCTATTTTAAGAAAGTTCTAAAGTCTTCTTATAAGAAATAAATATTTTGTAAAGCTCAAAAAGCTCTATGTAACTCAAGACATAAAACAAGACAGGCCAGATATTACCATCCTTAAGGAAAATATGTTCTGTTTCATGTAAATGATGTAATTTCCTCTGTAGTGTCTTCTTGTACATGTTTAAATGCCAAGTTTTGTGTCAACAGCTGTGAAAAAGCCCAACTGCCTAGTAGGTGTGTGTATATTTGCCCTTCTTATTTTTCGGAAATTTCCATCTATTTAAATACTTGAAGGACTCTGCACATCGATACAGGGTATTTCTGAACTCACAGTGGGTAGTACTTTGAAGTTTTCTGGCAACATTCACATTTGAATGTCGAAAACTGCCCACTTTAAAAAGGTTCCATCCTTTTACCTTCCTTTAGGGGTGTTCTCAGTCTTGTCCTTGAATGTTTTTGCCTGGATAGTTAACCCATCTTCATATCAAAGCTGGGGACCTAACTCACTGGCCATCTAAACTCTCAAACCCAGCAACCAGCATTGTGTTGCCTTTGATCATGTCTTAAGTCACTGCTTGGGGTTGTGCACAGCACAAAGTTAGTTCTTGCTTCAAATTAATTCTTGCTCGTAGTGAAGAATTGTCACTTATACATCACAAGTTCAAACTGCATTTTACTTGAATGCTTCCTTCAACATTCATCTCCTCATCACAGCTCTGGCTCTTAAGGAGTTACATTTCTCTGTCACAAATCCCATTACAGAGAAGGGTGGAAGTGAAGGAGAGAGGAAAGGCAGCGCTAACTTTTGGAAGCTGTTGACCGGCGTAGACTGCTTTACCTGTCTGAAGTGCTTGCATTTCCTTCAGAGCATTTACTTCTCGCCACAATTTGTCAATCTGGGTCTTTAGGTCATCTTTTTCTTAAATAAAAGAAATGGAAAAGTGAACACATACTCATGCAAAAAAAAAGTAAAACGTATGCTAAAAGCTGTTTCAAAATATCATGGATTTCTGTATCGCTGAGATGTCTTGGTCTGTTCTAAAGGTTTTTCCTTAATAAAAGCATTTCTATAGGGTTCCTGTAAAAAACAGAGGAGGCCCCCACCTTTGCCTTTCACCATCACAGTTTAAATCTTATTTTCAGTTGGACTGTGTCCTAATAACTGTTTGAAAACCAGATGGTTGCAGCTAATCATTATTTAGCACGCCACCATCTCATTTACAGCAAAATTTGTTTATTTACTTGTGAGCATGTACACCATGGTGTGTAGATATGACACACAAATAACAGTAGGTCACAAGTTGTGTTTATTCAAAGAAATGTTATTTCTGTGAGCATGAAAGTTGCATACAACTCTCATTTTAAGAGTGAGGAACGACTTACACAATCCAGCCTTACAGTCTGAATGTTTGTGGACAAGCTTGCTGAGCTGCAATTTCCCCTCCCGAGGAGGAGCCTTTCTCTCTCTGTCACTGCAGAGAGGTCCTGGTGACTCGAGTCATGCAAATTCAGCCTGAATCACCATCGCTTACAAAAGCACCAAGAGGGGAGGACAAGAAAACAAGCTAGTTTGCCCATAACTGTATTTTCATGTCCTCTTTTCCATTCTTTTTCCTTGATCATTATAATATTGCACCACCATCAAACATCTAGGAGGTATGTTTCCGTTGCACAAGATGACAGTTTGCTTGCAGCAGTAACCAGACCTTCCAGAAGCCACAGTAGTGAACGTGAACTTTCACACGTAGCAGAACTAACAAAACCATAGTTCCTACAGATCTATGTTACATCACCTAGTCCTGCAGCTGCACCCCAGGAGGCTCATCTCTTCTTCATATTTCCTAGTGCCTGTAGGGATAATCCCTGCTGTCCCTCATGCCTCCCTGCTTGCCCAAGGCAGGACTGCAAGTTCTTCAATCCATGTTCCTCCCTGCAATTCCCTGTTCACAGCAGCCTGTCCACATCCCCTGTCTGCTTCAAAAGAGGCATATAAAGCAGAGCAAGCTGAGCTACTGGTGCAATGTTTTCATAGTGGGACACTAATGCAGATCCTCTTTCCTTCTAAATTTCATAAAATATTGGGAAACTTATCCGCAAGAGCTCCAGTCTTCTGCTAAATTATTTCAAGTTCCAAAGTAGTGGAAGTTTGGTGGACAAATGTGCTGGCAAAACAAATATATAAGCAGCCTGTCCTTAGGATACCAAGCTAAAACCTCTGGAGATTCAAAAGGAGAAGAATATATAACCATGTAGCTCAAGAGCAGTGCAATCATGTTGTACAATGACTTTATCAAAGCTATTTTTTTTTCATTGACTAGGAGTTTAAATATTTGCCATTAATGTAACTTCCATCATACCCTCTTTTATTAGAAATAAGTCTCTAAATTAAATACACAGACACTTCCAAACAATATTCGGTGTTTTTTTAATTTGCTCTGTGAGCTTTGCTCTGGGAATTTATGCTTTATCTTTTTCTGCTAATTCTTTTTCATTAGTTTGCCTCGCTGTTTCACAGTACTTGTCACACAGGAAATGTTCCACAAATATTAGACAGACGTTCTGTTAAAATTAGGAAATGGTACAAAAATCTGAACAATAACCCTTGGAGACGGAATATTTTATTCTGCTTTTTCCCACTGTATGTACATGAATTTCCTTTCTTCTGATCTTAGTCAATATAACTATGTAACTAAGACTAATTGGCCAGAGTCCTCTCTTGGTTGTATCTCTGAGTCTTAATTAATGTTGACAGAGATCAGTAGAGACAACAGAGCAGTATATTTACCACTGTTATACGGCTCTATTTCCATAACTCATTCTGCCACCTTATTTTTAGCTTTGGTAACTCACTTTCAAATATTTTAAAGACCTAATACAGACTTGACTGTTCTTTGTTAATAAGCATTTGTATAATGTTAGTTTCAGCTTCATGCAATGTTATTTAAGTACATAGCAAACCTGCATAGTCAGTAAGCATCTATCCCTCTTCCCAGTTAAAACCAGTACCTTTCACTCTACGTTTGCTGTGCTTCCTGGCTTTGAATTTGGAAGCCTGGCTGATGGTCTGATCCAGCAGTAGTATGCTTATGAGTATAAAAATCCTAAGTCCGGTTTGTGCCATGTCTTTTCTGAAGAATGTAGCAAGAAGCTTCAAGAGGTTCTCTTCAGCAGCTCTGAGAACAAGTCGCAGAGACACATCTCAGCAGGGACTGAGTGAGGTCAGTTTTATAGAAGTGTAGTGCTGGGCTTGGCTCTACTCCGTGCTTACGAAATGTGTTTAATACTTAAGCTGGCTGTAGCATAAGGCACCCCCTTGTTCTCAGAGCTCATCTGAAATTCCGCTTTCCATTCTGAGTTCAGCTGGGAGAGGTTGCTTTTCCAGCGGCCGGACCAGCCCTGAACAGTACCCTGATTGCCACTAATGAGCGACGTATCTCCTGTGATAACTCTGAAGCCAAAATGTATGGAAAAGCAGATGGATGCTCAAAAACATCTTGTGAGATGCCAGCCTCAAGGAGGGGTAGCCAAAAGATTTCTACAAATTTAACAGCCTCTCCCAGCATGGCTCTGACCCAAGCTAGCTAAGTCATGACCATGGTCGTGATCTCATCTACATCGAAACGAAAAAAGAATTTACTCACTGCTGAGTAAATAACGTGTACATTGCAGCTACGCTCTTATATATATACACTGCAATCACATCATGTGAGAAGTGCATTTATCAATTTATGAAGAGTTAATAAATGCCTAACAGATGTGATTGCATTTCCGATTAAGCATAGTATGCACTATCAGCAGGGTCTAGTCAGGGGAGCAAAAGATACCAATAATCTTCTTCCAAAGGTTCCCAAGTCCTGACTTTATGGTCAGAGAAGGAGATGCTGCTCTCAGTAAAGCACAGAATGCTTGAAGCAGGACAACGTCTCTCTGGACTCCAGAGAGCTCTCTGCCTTTGGATCTCTTTCATTTGCCTTTGGGTTCTGCTGAGTTTTGTGGGGCTGCCTTTTAATTGGGAATACTCTAAGTAGTAGAATCTCTCACTGATTTTGGTAGACAAATGAAATTGTCACAATAATGTGCTATCACGCTATGTTCTTTCCTCCCCCACCCCAGTAAGCGAGTGTTTGTTTAAAATGTTGACACTGAAGCCATCATTGGGTGGGGGGGAGCTGGCAGGTGCGGTTCATGCCCCTCGGAGCTATTGTTCCAGACGTGTCTTTGCCATCTCTACTGTGATTACATTCTGTTCACTTTGCCAGATTTTTTTCAGAACTGTAACGGCAAGAGACATCACTTTATTAAATGAAAGCAGAGATTGAGGGATATGCTATTACACTAGAGGAATCCATACTGGCTTTTTCCAACCTCCACATACAGTCTAAAAGCTCTTTTGTACTTAGAATGTAAAACACACCTACCCCATCTGTTTTGGTGCACCACCTTTAAACAACTAGCCTTATTCCAGTAATCGATAACTAGCAAGCATCTATTAATCATTAGTTAATAAGCTTTTCGTAAATGCATCCTGATACGATCAAACTTAGTTTCAGTGGTCCTGCTTCAAAATATTGAGGCATGTTACATTGTGTAGGGAAACCTCTGGAGCGAGAATGCTGAGTCCTGGGTGCTATTACTGAGCACAGCACACCAGAAATGGTTATTAGAGGGTCCCACCCACCCAGGACTGTCTAACAAATGACTCACATAGCTGCACGTTTCAGTACACAGTTCAATGTGGAAAAGGCTGTCATTCCAACTAGCAACTGAGATGTGGGCTGTCAGAGAGGAAAACAAGGAGCTTTGCAAGGGTCTGCTTCAAGATTTAATCTGTCATTTAGAACTAACCCTAAGTTCAGGGTAGATCCATCTTCTATCCCAGTAATATTGGGGCTTCAATATAAGTTAATTAAGGACAGACAGCTGAATCAATAGCTGCCTCCAGTTAGGTTTGCACTTAGTCCCTTCTCAGAGATTGTGGAATTGCACATGAAGCTGATCCTGAACCACTGCAACTTGTAGCCTGACATATTAAACTAGTGCTGATTTTGGGTCACCTCAGTAAGGGAGCTGCAAACCCCTGGAGCTGTTTCACGCGAAGCTTCGCTGTCCCACAGGCTCTGAGAGAGGCAGGAGCAGCAGCTGGGGTCAGCAAGCCTTTTAGTGTGTGTGTATTTAAGGACTCAGTTCCAGAATGTATTTGTTCCTGCTCCTAGGAGCTTTCTAACACAGGCTTTCTTTTCTTTCTGTGAAATGAGTCCGACAGAAAAAGATTTGTACTCTACTGAAGCAAGCAGACAACCCACTAGAAATGGAGGTACAAAGAAATCACAAATTTGATATTCTGAGAGCTCTTGGCCACGAGCCTGAGTAAAAACCTGTGCTTTTTGGAGTATGCCATGTTACGTCCTTTTAAGAACAGACTGAAACTCTCTCTGTTTTGAAAGCTTCGTCCCCCTTGTTCAGTAGTCTCTCTGAGCATTTTACCAGGCTGCAAGTAGCTTAGCTGGACTTTACTCCTAAAACCTGAATCACAAAGCTGTCCTTGCAGCTGCTATGAAAACCCACGAGGGTCTAGGGGCTTGTTTGTCTCGAATTTGTCTAGAGTACCTGGGAAAAAGGTTTCACACTTATGACTACTCTATAGCAACTGAGGAAGCAAGTGTAATTAACTTCTCATGTACAGCGCATGGGCAGGAGAGTCAGACAAAAGTCACACTATGTTACTGAGAAGGCTTAAACTCCCAGTGCTACTGTGAGGATGCAGAAAATAGAACCACACAAGAGGCCTAAAGCCTCACTGAAGTGAGGTCTGGTCTCTGTATGGTCTTGAAATCAGCATTACGATGTCATTTAGAGTTGTAATTTTTCTTGTACTAGTGTAGATGCAGAGTGCTAATACAGCCCTATCCACCTAGCTAGGGGTGGCATTTTTCCTGGGGCAAATTATTCCTCTTTCTGTATCAGAATGTGCTATGTATATATAAATAGCCTCATAGCTGCATCCAGACTCGGATGGGATTGCGCATCCAGACTCGGATGGGATTGCACTTTTTTATTTACAGCAGTGCAGTAGAACTTCTGTGCTCTCTTGAACTTGCTTAGTTCATTTCAAAGCACTCATGAAGTGCTTTGGTTGATAAGAAACATCCTCCAAAAGCCATAGCTGCTGTACTGTGCAAGGACCTGCTTTTATGGCTCCTGTCTCCCTACCTCATTCCCTTTGCTTTCAGACAACTGCACCATTCAGAGCATAAGCATCCTTTGGTAAAAGGTTTACTTCATTTCTCCACAGAGGCTTTTCAAGGTAAAAAGTCTGTTCCCCTCAGAGACAGTTTTACCTTTATATGCTCCTGGAAACTGGCTCAGAAAAACTCTTCATACAGTTGTTTTTTCCTCTCCATTCTCAGACATCACTGAGTCTGTGGAAAGAACGTGCAATTGGGCACAGAGAGGAGATGTGAGATGAAGACTGGATGCTGGGCTGAGGTCCTGAAATAGGTCTGGCTGCAGAAGCCTTTCCTTGTTCTGTGGAGTAAAATCCTATGTAGGGAGATCACATCCTTTACTTATCTTCTGAGGCAGGGGAGCTACAAATAGAAGACTACTTGTAAAAAATATCTTTAAAGAGAATTAATGCTTCAGTCTGTTGAAAAGTGAACGGCTCACATGTTGCTAGTAGTCTGGCTGTGTTTTACTGAGATCTGCAGTCCCCTCCGTGCTTCAGAGCTAATTGTGTTGTGGTCTGTTTGACCAAAGGGGAAACTGATGGGCTGGATCTGCAACTGAAATCATAGCAAACCAGCATTTTTGGCAGCATTTCATGTGTAGAAAATTCAGCTCAGCATAGGATTTGGGAAAAAAGCTTGTATGTGGGTAACTATTTGCCACCTCTACTCAGAGTATAAAGAGAAAATGAAAACTCCTAAGAGCTGTTGCCAGGCTAAGGAATTTCAGGTAGGGCAATCCAAAGAGCCAGTATAGCCAACAGAAGTAGATAACACAAAGGTCAGTAAAAGGTTTTATCACCTCCCATCCATCAGTTTTTATGACTGTCTTGGGTGGTAAATGAGATCCCCTGGTTGATTTTCATTTGTGTCAATTAAATTCAACTAATTTTGCAAATTCTGCTGGTCATGGGTCGTGTCATGCTTGGAAAATTACTGTATGCTTGGTTTCTTTGGCCTTGAAATGTCCTGCACGGTCTTACTTAGGGATTTGATCTCAGTCCAACCAGGTATGAAGCAGGATTATGGCTGACATCCCAACACCAAAGTTATTTTGGGGAAATTTGCACAAACCACATGTTTAGAAAAGGGAAGGACTAACCTTATGGTATGTGAGGTTCTCTGAAACTTATTAATGATATTTGGGGCTTTTGCAATCAGTTCATTTTTTTCTCCTGTCTTGCTGATTTGCTCTTTTGAAAGTATTTTTTTTCTGTCTACAAACGATCTGCTCTGTCTATTAGAATGAAAGGAGATTCCAGATTTATTACAAAACCAGGCTGCCCACCAGTGACCTGCAACTGAAGGTCTCTGAGTGTTTAAATGAGGACATTCATGTCTTCTTTAGGTATGGGATGCTGCTGTCCTAAATCCATGCCTCGCCTTGGCACCGTGGCCCTGATAATGGGACTGATCAATAAATCCTTCTTACTTCAGGCCTTCAGCTGCAAAAATAAGTAGGTGCTGAGGGTTTTCCTTGCCTTCTTTAGGCAGGAAGGATCCCAGAGAAACAGCTGTTTATTTAGAGAGAAATGGCTTGACAGCCATGTGCAAAGACAGCAAACCATAATCCCCCTCAAAGCAGGGACTTTTTACAGATCAGCTGACTCTGTGACATCTCTAAAGATAAGGGACTTTAGGAGAAATTTTAAAGCCGTTTATTTGCAGTCCAGGTGCAAATAGAAGAGTTGAATGGGGTCTTTTAAAATGCTACTCCTGTGGACTTGGCAAAGTTTCCATGTTGGGAATTACTGGCAGCAGCTCAGCTTGTTTAGCCCTCAGGATGTGTGTGAGAATGTGTCTCTTTCTTTTCTGAAAACACAAGTTACCTGTTGTGCTAATTTTTCTCCTATAATGTGTGCCTGCCTTTTTTCTCCTTCCTGGAAATGACCTGAAAACGTCCTGAGCATTTAAATTCTCCCTTTAAATATTTTATTTTTGATCATCACAGTCTCTCTAAGAGGAAGTTTTCCAGCTTCACATTAACATGATCTCAATAGGTCCTGCTCATCCTCAGGCGTGCCAGACAAAACCACGTTGACAAAGCCTTGATTTAGGTACCGTGAAGCCCTCCAGCCAGTCTGAATGGTACATTCACAGGGTCACAGCAGGCTACCAACACTACAGCTTTGCCTACTGCCAGGAGGGCTGGCCAGAGTCAGGATTACGTCTTGGCTTGTGTAGATGTTTGTAGGATTTTCCTATACCAGATGGAAAATTGGACCTTCTCAGGACTGTGATTGTGTCTCCTTTTGGTGGCTGCACTTCACCAAGGACTTGAAGGTTCTGTTCAAGGGCTGAGGCCTTCTGCTTTGCCAGCCCAAGAACTTGAGTTCCCACCTCATGTATGACCATATGACCTTGGAGGTCCCTAACTCCTGCACCGCCACCCTTCTATGGAGGTGCTCTTGGGGACAGTCCCAGGGCTGCTGCTCCTATCCAGCGAATGAGGCTCCCACTGACAAGGAGATGCTTCAGCTGGGGGCTGCCAGCCTGGCTCGGGGCAAGGAGCCAAACTACGGCTCTGCAGTTCAAGGTTGTCACAGGATCTGCAAACAGCTGACCCTGCATTACTGTGTCTCGGAAGCAGCACAGCCCCCATGCACAGGCATAATCAGCTCACGCACCAAGCCCCAGGGTTAGAAAACATGTGATGTAGTGCAAATAAAACACCATTCTTTAGAATGTAAGGCTGCCTGGTCAGGAAGAAAAAATAGTCCATAAATGTAAATGCTTGGGAGATGTCTGCTCCTCTCTGCAGGCAAACTCAAGCAGTGAGAAGTGGGAATTGGTCCTGCCTTGCTGGGAGCTGGGGAAGGGGCAGCAGGGGGCAGAGAGAAATTCTGCAACGAGCCCTGCCACCGTACACTATGTGTGTCCCGGCCCCCATCATGGGGATGAAAGCGCAAACGTCACATCACCTACTGGGAGATGCTCACACAAGGATGCTGAGAGTGGGAAAGCAAAACCACCCTTATCAGTGCAATTTGCACTAACAGCCCAGTACACCTTTTGAGAAATAACGGTTGTGTCTGGGCCTGCTGCCCTCTTGTGAACGGTCACTCGCACAACATCCCCTCCCAACACCTCTCCTACCCTTAAGGCTGTGTTTTGATGATGCACAGATGAGTTATACGCTGTTACTTTATTAGATGTCTCTTCAAACCCTGTCCCTAACATTTTCCTGATTACAACACAGAAGCCTGTGAGGGCAACTTGTCTTGGTCGCTTTTCCCGAGAAGGCAGCACAGTGTCCAACTTTCCTCTCAGCTGCTCTCTTTAAGGATTGAAATCTCATGAAATACATGTCACGGGTGGATGTTGTAGCCAGACTAGTATGGCCTCCAGCACAGTCTAGAAAAACATATATTCATCTATTTTTTTCTGATATGTTCAGTAGCTTGTTTTCTGGGAGCACTCAAGCTATCTCCTATAATGCTGGTTTATTAATGTCTGTATAAAATGCACTCACTGCAGTGTCTACAGACAGACCCTGGCTGAGATACTGGCAATATTTAATTGGTAGGATTATTCCATTTCAGCAATTGCAGGGTGTTTCAACTCCTGCACTACATGTTTGGGAGAACCCCAGAGTTTTTAAATTACAAACTGAAGGAATCAGCCAGAAGGTGGCTGCAGTTACACCTGAGAGGGTGGACTCATCTGCATTTTAGAGAGATTTCAGAAGCAGGAATTATAGATCTGAACTGAAGGAATTCACTTTCTAACTTTGTAACTAGCTCAAAATGGCTGTTGGTTATGAATTGGATATAAATCCCCACTTCTTCTCATCTTTATCCTGAAAAATGAGGTGGGGAATGCCGTAAGACATGTATCTCTCTGCTCTGCTCGTGCTGTGTGAGTGTCATGTCCTGCTCCTGGACCACTGTCCATCATCTCCCATGTGTTCCCAGCCCAGTGCAGCAGCATCTCTCTGCAGCATGACCCCACCAGCCGGGTGCTGCCACAGGACCCAAGCTGTGGGATTAAGCAGCTGGGGATGTGCAGGTGACAGGGCCACACACCCTGACAAAATATACGGCGTTCTGGGAAGCTCTTCAAAGAGGTCTTGGAGTCACAACAGGATTTGTAAGCAAGACTTTTGATAAAATATTTGTAGGTAAAGAGGGAAAGTAAGATTTGTGTGATCCCCTGTATCCGATTGCAAAGGCAGCTGATGTTTGCACCCACCCAAAGCCTGAAAGCTGGCCTGTACTTCAGTCCCAGCACATGGTGCTACAGATGGTGCATGGATGTCTGATGTGTGACCTTACGTGTCATTCAGACCATCCAGATTTGAAGTTTTTTGAAACTGAAATTGGATTCCTCAGCGGCAATTAGAACAGCAGGGATAAACAAGCTATTTATTCCAATATTTTCAAATATTACTTTCAAATGGAAAATATTCTGGCATTTGCCAAGTAATTTAGACTCTGCATAAACATAAACTTCACAGAATTTTTCATTATTTCATTATCCGTTCTGTCGTGTACGTTCTTACTGCAGTTTATTCTCATTTCCAGCAGATGTCTTAAGTGCCCTAGGAATGAGTAGGAGAGCTCTGATTTTATGTTGTTTATCCATCAATGTGGATAAACAAATCAGGGTAAATCCACTTGGTATGGCCTTACACTGGTA
Organism: Baryphthengus martii; assembly: GCA_013396935.1. Lineage (NCBI taxonomy): Eukaryota > Metazoa > Chordata > Aves > Coraciiformes > Momotidae > Baryphthengus > Baryphthengus martii. The sequence goes on from VWZK01004785.1 coordinate 20,139, forward strand.
TTACTCAGTAGAGGATCAAGCTTACTCTGATTCTCTGTTTTCTAGAAGCTTCATTACTGTAAGAGGAGCAGTTGCAGACAGACACACATCAGGTCAAATGTGTTTGTACATTTGGGGTTTCAAAAAGCAAGGGAGATTGTTTCTTCTGGCTTTGTAAATATTGTTTCCTAAAATAATGCTACAGGCTGTGCCTGGGTTAAATTGGCTTCATATAGCAAGGTGACAAGTTACACAGACATCTGACTGATTAAATTGACTATTAATCTTCTAAAGATCTTTGAATCTCAGGATCGCGCGTGTTTGATACCATTTCATTGCAGTGAGAGAATGAACAGGTGAGGTTTGCCCAGATTTGACATTGCCTGCTGATGTTCATTCGGTGCCTCTCCAGCCAAAGAAAAAATCTTCTTTGGCTTCTCACACCCCTCCCTGCAGGACCAGGTTCCCTGCTGACATGGAGGTCTTTCAGCTAACATGGACCTGTTGAGTCTTATGCTTTACCTTGCTCCTTGCAGCATGGACAGCTGTTGGCAGCGGTTTGCAGCGCTGGCAAGTGCGGGCTCAGCTGCAGCCGTGTGCTGTGGTTCCTGCCCTCTCACATGTGCTGGGCAATCAAGTAGTAGAGAGCTGGTTTTTTTTATGGCTTTATCCCTGTGCTCTCCCTGGCTCAACAGGCTTCTCACTGGCAGGCTCTCAGCACACAGAAATGGGGAAGCTCCTGGGAGTTAAAATCTCACTGGAGGCAACAGCGTTTTGCTTTTGCTTCTTCTCTGATAACTAATGACAAAATAACTCTGGGCCCATCTCTGCATGCAGAAGAGAAGTGGTGCCAGGTCACCAGAGCTGGCCACGTACAAGCGAGCCAGTGGTGTTTGTGTCAGCTCGGCCAGTGCGCCGAGGGGGCAGGACTGCTTCCAGGTGAGAGCGGCCAGGTTTGCACGGTGCCTCAGGCAGCTGCAGAGAGTTATCAGCCTAGGTCTCCAGTAGTTTGAGGAATTTGGCACTGCACACTGCTACTTCATGTAGATACTCTCCGGGTTGCAAGCAATGAATGGTCTCTATCAAGGCAATCCCTTTGCCAGGGGTCTAATGTGCCCAGGAAACAAAAGAGCTGGTGCAAAGAAAGGCTGGCAGATTCATCTCTCGCTGCAGGACCTGGAAGACAAGTGCTTGCTTTGTGTGTTCAAGCTTCTCGTTACGACCTGGCAGTTGCTGCAGGAGCTTGGCCGGCCCTTGTGTGCTGCCTCTGCAGAGTCGGGGGCCAAGAGTCCCCTGCAGCGGCAGAAACAGCTCAGCTGTATTCCCTGGGCAAGGATGTTCTATCTTGTACTTTTATTTACTTGCTCCCGTGGCTCTATAAAACCAGTATAAACCACTACTGCATCCTCTGGGATGATAATTGGGTTTGGCAATGTATGTAGTGTGTTTTAATGTGGAGAATGAAGTAAGGATTAAAAAAAGAATCCTGTCTTTTTTTCTCCCACAAATAAGTTATAACATGACGATAAATATTACTCCCTGAGTTTTTAATATTGCAGCTATGATTAGGTTCATGTGGAGGACCAGCCAGCTCCATACTGTCCCTCTCAAAGCCACTGGTTGAACCCCTGTCAGATTCCAGTTTGAGTCGAGTTTTCCATCTTAATGGGAATAAAGAAGGAAGTTTGCAACAATTACCCTTTTATTACCCTGGTTTGCTTGATGATTAGCAAACAGAACATTGTGAAATAACTTTATCCAGCGCTGACACGTTGAACAAAATGCAGATCAAAAATCTCTGATGAATCCTTTTCTGTGTGCTTTATTAAATTAACCTACAGTGCCAGGGAATGCGCTGCAAGAAAGACCAGATTGAAAGGAGACTAACATTCAATATGTGAACTGTGAGAACTGGTTAGAGCAAGCATCCTGATGAGCAGACTTTGTTGGGGCACTCATTTTTACAGCCCAGAGTGCAGCACCAGTTCCCACCTGATCCTCGGGAGGAGCAATCCCAGTTTCATGCGTGAGGTGCAGACGAGCCAGACCGGCTGGATCTGCAGTCTCGGCCGAGTCCAGGCACCGCTGGCTGGCAAAGGCTGGGTTCGGAGAGCTGGGTTGTTCCTTTCTCTGTGATGCCTTCCCAGAGGAAATGATCAGAGAGAACGATCAAGAAAATACTAGAAAATGCTTATAATGGCCACATTCAGTGTCGGTTCAGGCTCTGAGCTATCCTGTTTGATGAGAAAGCAAGAAAATTTCAACTATTGTCTCTCAACTACATCTATTTCTACAGGGCTGTGTTGGCAGGGTCTCAGCTGAGGGCATTCAGCATAAGGTTCTGTGCACCTCTTTTGCTTTGGAGCAGGTATCATTGAGACAAGGCTTTCAGCCATGGAGGCGAAACTTCCAGCTCAGCTTCTAAGTTTAGTCAGGATTCTTTCAGCATGTGAAGAGCTAAATACCAGAGAACCCTAAGTCCTTAAACCCAATGGCAGTATGATGGCACTGGACAAGTCACTTCATTTTTTCCTGTCTACAATAGAAATGGTCCAGGAACTCAAAGGGATGCGTTTATATGACCAGTGAGACATTTGGCAAGTCACAGGAGACTTGGTTTCCCTTTTTCTTTTTGTTTTATTACAGTGGGAAAACATTTCTAATATCAAATGCAGACACTAGAAGGAAAAAAACAGCAGCAGAGAAACAGAAAAATAATCTGTCTGAACAAACTGACTTAGAAAAGAAAAACACTTCACTTATCATCTCTCTTCTGTGTTAGCAACATGACAAATGTTTTCTCCTAGAAGCCTCTGGAAAAGATCACTGATCTGACACGCTCTGCAGGCCATACAATGCCTGTATCACCAGGAGACACCCCAGTCACCATTCAGCTAACTTCACCCACCAGCCTTTACAAATATTGTCTGGCTATTCGCTTCTCACCTGGGCAGCCCGAGGGCTATCATTCCAGGGAAAGTACAGAAATCCTTAACAGAAATAACGCATCCAGCCTACCTGTCATCTCTCTGCTCTAGGGCAGCCAAGGTGCTGCATCATTTACTGCTGCACTAGAGAGCGTAACACATCTCTCTGCGTGGGAAATGTATTTACAAAGATTACCCAGCAGAAGAGCACAAAATGATCTGTTACTGGAACCTGTAGCTTATCAGGAAAACGATATTTGGCAGGGCCACGACTGATGTCTGGCAGCAGGCTGCACATTTCCAGTTCTGGCAGTCGCAGAGGCAGAGCTGCTTCCAGCAGGGCTGCAGGTAGCAGGAGGCTGATCGATGGCAGCCGGGTCTTGGAGCTGGGACCAGCAGCAAGCCCCAGTGCCTCGCAGGCACGGCCGCTTGCGGGAGCGCTGGGCGTGGGTGACACAAGTATTTCAGAGCTGTAGCTCTAAGAGCAAACCTGTCCCCAGATGAGAGAGACATACGTGATTCATTTCTCTTTATACATCCATCCTCTACCTCTTCATCATCTGCGCTGTTCTCACACCACCTTCTGTTTGTGCCCAGCACAGTGGTGGTGAGGTGCCCAACACAGCGTTGTTACAAAGGCCAAGGCAGTGTTCAGAAACCCAGCCATTTGCTGCAGAGGTAGTTGGCAGAGATGGGCCAGGTAAGCGTGAAAGGAACGGCTTAGGAGCAACCCAGCACAATCCATCAACAGAACAGCTCAGACTGAGCAGCTAAAGCTATTTAATAAAGCATTTATTCTCTAACCTCTTCTCTCAATGGAGAACATTAGGATGTTTGCCTAGATGTTACCAATTACTTGGAAAAAAAAAAAGTGCCTTGATGCAGACAGCAATTACAGTGTGCTGATTGTTTTGGCTCTTTCTGTGCTGACACCAAATATCAGCTCACACAAAGAGAATGAGCTGCTGCCAGGGGCAGAAACTCCTGCACGGCTCTCCAGGAGCTGGACATTTCAAGTGTGTGGTGTGCTGGCAATCATGGCCATACTGGGAGAAACTTTCCTGACAAAAAACAACCAGGATTAATCACTAAGCTCCCGGGAAATGAGAGGGGAAGGACTAAATGAAGGATGAGGTGAGATGCAGGGATACTCAGTCTCCTGAGATGATTTTTGCATTTCATCTGGCTAAATGCCACACAAAGGCCGCCTGGGGCATCCCTGCTTACCTGGGAGCAGCCTCCGTTAGATTGTGTCACAGGTGAGTATGGATGGCCCAGTGGGAAAGCTGGTAAAAGGCAGAGCTTTACTAGGAATCAGGGAGAGTTTGCAAAAGACTACGGCTGTTTGCTTTCCGCCTTATCCTGCCCCTGTGATTAGGGACGCGCTGATCAGTATTTGCTTATTAAGACCTGAAAACAGAGGGCAGAAATTTCCTCAGCTCCTCTTCACAATCAGCAGGAGTTTGTATGAGCTTTTAGATTATAGAGTAGATCCAGTAACTACTGAAGTGAGATTTTCCAGGGACATTACAGGCTTTCGAACATGTCCTGCAGGACTGGAATGAACCAAAGTTACCATTTCCTCTTTGTTGAGATATTAAACTGAAGTTCATTGAACCATTTCTTCCTTTCATGCAGGAAGACCTTTAAAGCCACATTCTCAAGTACAGGCTTAAGATGACCTGTAAGGGTTGGTAACAGTAATCAGTTCTTCGAAAGAAAAGGCGTAGGCCTCCTTGCAGCCCTGACTCAGGAAGAGTGGGATTTTAGATTCAATCATGTCTTCCTGCTTTCTATTAGCTAATTTGATGGTGGCTTGTTTTGGATCCTATTTTAAGTTTATGGCCTTAGAGTATCTTCATTCTGAAAGGAATGGTCTCTCTGAGGATAACTTGTGTGTCAATCCATCTCCCAGTGCAATCTGAGTGCTAAAATTCTGGAAACTAGTTTCTGCCCATATCACAAGAACTTCAAGAACGGTGCTTATATACTGTTTTGAATTTCTTAGACTATAACATTCAACACTTTACATCAAAATTCTTTAAGTAAGTTCTGTAAAGTAGCACACAACCATTTTAATAACCTCAATGGACTCTGTAATAGAGAAAAAAAATTCAGTGACCAAAATGGAAAATAAGACCTCAATTTTCCTCTTAATTAAAAGTCAGTTCCCCAATGTGACCATAATATTAGAATGAAACATGTAAGCCAAGGATAATGCTATGCTCAATATTTTATTTATATTTTTATGTAAACATAATTTGCTTTGTAGGCACAATATAACAAAAGCTCTAAAGCAACAAATACAATTAAACAGTGTTTCAGTTCACTTCAATCAGGCTTAAGTTAAAGAGAAGCTTTCACAGTTCCTTTAAGGCAAATTGAGAAATAATTTGTTTCACTTGAAGAAACTATCCAATTGTCTTAGAGTTGTTTAAACCAGACTGTCAGTAGTAAGCACAAACCTTCATTTCTACTACAATAAGACGGAGTCAGTAACAGGTCTCAGCATCGTCATTTTGTATAGCGTGGCCTCTACCACTTCAGATGCCATACTACTGTTTGTGGTATTCTAAAAGGTACTTAGGGCTTGTGGGCCAAATTCTGCTAGCACAAATCCTGCCTCCAGAATAGACACCTAAAAAATTTCCAGTCGTTTCAGTAGTAACCTCCATCCCTGCCATATGAATACCAGTAAAACACAGAGCAGTGTTTAGCTTGCTGAAGGCAATACTTAATCTGTGATTGCACGTCACTAGATCCAGAAATATTCCTTTCTACCCACTGCACTGACCTGCTACTCTGCTGATCCAGAAAATGGCCCTCAAATTGGTATGAATTAGCATGAAGAGTATTTTTGCCTTGCTAACAAAACCAGAAAGAACTAGACAAAATGATTTCATCTGATTGTTGTCCCTATGGTGTCTGTGGCCACAACCAAGATCACCTATCTTTATTGTCTTGCAGGGTAATTTCACTGTAGAGCCAACCGTGCTGCGGGTTATAACAGAAGAAGGGATTTGCTATTCTGCTCGCCCTACTAATTTAAGGCCTTGAGAATGCCACTTTACTGCCAGCTCCAAGGTCACCAGCAATATTGCTCACTTTGGCGTCAAATCAAAATTCCTAGTTACGTTAAAGTTTGTTGCAGGACAACATCATTACACTAACTGCAAAACAAAAGTGGGCATGTTTCCTACCGATGTCAGCTTATGAGTCATGAAAACTTAACGGCCTTTTCTTAAATGCCCAAATGGCAAGCCCAATATATGGAAAACTCTCACTGAATATTTTTTTTTTTCCTGTGGATAAAGTCTCTGTTTGGGCCTGATATGGCACTGGAAGTGTAGGCAAATACAGCTCAAAAAGAAAAGTAACTCTAGTGAAATTCTGCATCAACGTCTAGAGAAAACTGAAGTTCTGATTCGATTAATATTTCAAAAGCTTTTTTTGGCATGTTTCTCCACAGTTATTTCTTCTCCTTATTTTTGATTTTTTTTTAACCCAAGGGAAACTTCTTCAGAATGAACATTCTGCACAATTATCTGGTATTAGAACAGCAACTTCACGAGTACAGTGTAAAGAGATGGATGTTAATATTCAGGCATCAAGATGAAACAAACAGAAAAAAATCAAAAGAGAATCGTCTAAAACCACACATAAAAGTCATCCAGACCCACAAGTCCTTTCACATTGCAAAAAGCCTGAGAAGCCCTCCTTCTCCACTTTTCTGTGTTAACTTCTATTACTACAAGGTACTTTAAGATTTAAGTGAACAACTAGCCATGCTTGGGGAAATACTTTCTTTTGAAAAAAATATATTAATTTTAAGATATATGGCATTATACAAGGTCTCTGACATTCCTTAAGCATTTCTACTGTAGGTGACTGCAGTAATTTTGAAATAATTGTTTTAACAAGACAATTGAGGACCTGAGTAACTGCTGCTTGGATAGGTGAAAGACATGGAAAAAATACTTACTTTTGTCATGTTTAGATACAGTTTCCACTAGTGGGAGGTAGATAAGACTAGCTGGTCTTTGAATACTTGATCCTGCAAATAATTACAAACATAACTGTACATATGGAGCAGAGCCTTTGATACAACTACTCACCTAGATAAAGTTATCCCTGTGCATAATTTCTGATGGGATTAAGGCCTAAAAGTCATTTTTAACAGGGTTAACTTCTGCAGGAGTTCAGCTCCAGCCTGATAGTTCACCAACACCATTAGTGATTTCAGAGCAGAAAACTCCATCCACAGCTTTCTTTCCACATACTGCTGAGTGATCCTTACCAATATGATTTAAAACTGAAATTCAAAATTGGTTTGGATTTTGGGCAGAGATGAGTCAACATGTCCTTAGCAGAAGATGTTGATCTGTAACAATGCTAACTGCTACAAGAATTCATGTTCTGTGTCTAAAAACAGTGGCTCATGACCTCGTTCTCTGCCTCTAAGGTGTGGGGCAATAGCTCAGATCAACAGCAAAGCATGGGAGCTGGCACACTAAATGGAGTGTTTTAAGTACTGGTGCTGATGATTAACGTGATTATATGATGCTAATCAAAGTCCCTCAATTAATGACTTCTTACTCAACTTCAGATTCTACAATTCTAAATGAGGTATTTTTGAAAATGAAGATAGGATTGCTTATAAAATAATAAAGCATGTCTGAGGAAAATGAAAACCCATCTTTTTTTTGCAACTTTTATCTGTGGTTCATAAAAGGAAAACTATTTTAACACTGAAAATCCACAAACTTAAAATCCTCCCTCCAGTTACTAAAATCTTCCAGACAGCAAGTGGGGAATTTTTTTTTTTTGTTACTGTTTCCAACTTGCAAAAACCCCCAAATCCCCAAATAACTTTATGCAAAACGTTGGAATCTGCATGAGAAAGATGCCCATCTAAAATTACACAGTAACTTAATAAGGCTTTTAAACCAGAACAGAAAAAAATCCATGAGACTCCTACAGGGAAATTGGATGTTACACAGGAATGTCATAATACTGCACTGGATGAGAATGGCACTTGAGTTCAAAACAACAATGATCAACAGCTCATAGCTCAGCTGACTGCAGACAAATACAACACACACTGTACTACAGCATTTGTTCACTGATGCACAGAATAGATTTCCCAGTCTTGTTCCCTTCTACTTCATCAATCTTTCTGCTTCCACCACCTCTGGCTGTTACTGGATGAATGGCATGCGCTCTTTATTCTCATTGTCCCCTTCATGGTCTTCTTCCTCTTCTCCAGCCTCACTGGTCTCTGTGCTGTCGTTGGCCATCTGTAGGGCGAAAGATGAAGGACATCAGAGCACCTTTCACATCGTTTCAGTCGTTCTTATTTCAGTCTGATTCATTTGGTACAGTGACTTGAAAAATGAAAGACGACGTGGTTGCAACACGAAAATAAACACTCTGTCGTGCAAACCCTTTGCTGGCGCTACACCTCTTCCAGCTAAAATTGGAAGCTGTTCCCTCACGGCTTACAGCTGAATTACATACGGGAAAGCGCCTTTGTGGGCCAGTTGCACAAGCGGACTCTGATCTGTGCCCTGATGTTAAGGCTCTCGCGTAGGAAACAGGACTGTGTAGGAAGTTTAGAGAAGGTGTGAGAGCTCTGGTTTACAACTCCTTCTGCATCGGCTCTTCTAGAAACAGGTAATGCTATTCCTTAATGCCAGCTCATGGATGGAATCTGGTCCCACACAAGGGAGTGTCATGAAAACTCAGAGAGCAACTGTTTTATTTAAAATACTGTGAAAGTTTATAGAGCAGTGGATCTATAGGTGCTGGCAGAATATACCCATGACAGAGTGCAAATCCTGGATCACAGAAGAGTGGGAAGAAACCCATTTCCGTATCTTATTAAAATGCCCATACAAATAGTAGGCAACTGCAGAAATCTGTAGTTCAGGATAGGATTTAAGCAGCACACAGTGTTTGTTCACATGGGAACATTTACTACAAGCTGTGTAAAGGTGCAAGACTCTCTTGTACTTCACCTTGTCAGTTTGACTTATTTCTGGAAGCACAACAAGCCTCTGTTAACTGGACAGGGGGAGTGTTTAGCAGCATAGATTAGCGTGACTGAAATCCTTTATATGCCAACATCACCTCTCTTAGAACAGAAGATTCTTGTATTAAATCACAGAAGCATAGAATGCTTTGTGTTGGAAGGGACCTTTAAAGGTCATCTAGTCCAATCCCCCTGCAGTGAGCAGGGACATCTTTAACCAGATGAGGTTGCTCAGAGCCTCGTCCAACCTGACGTTGAGTGTGACTGTACACCATGTATAGCATGCCTTTCACTCACCAGGGGAGTGGGGGCTTTCTCCACATCCAGAATTAGCTTTCCTATATTGCCTCGGTCATGGATTCTCTGCATGGCCTCCTTCACCTGAAAGAAAGAGAAGCTAGTGATAATTTTCAGGCACACACTAAGAGAAGGCTGAATTCCTTCCTTCCAAAACCAGCCAAGACATTTACGGCACGCTAGCTCACGTGCAAGGTCGTTCAAACAGCTGCTTGAAAGAAAATTACTAGTTAAACATTTTTCAATGAATTTGTAAGGCCTGTTTTTTGCATCGTGTTTGCCAAAATGGAGCATGAGTCTCGATGAGAGTTTCTGACTGGCGTGATACGTACGTGCTGTTAATGCAGCTCCACAGCAACGGCTCGCTGAGGTGCACAGAGAAATACAGGCTCAGGGAGGCAATCCGTACAGGTTGTTCACTAGATTTTGTCTTTGCAGAACATTTATCAAGAAACCCTACTTTCATCAAAAGTGTGAAATGTTTTTCTCATTGACCTATGGTATTTTTCAATTAATTTCTTGTGCGTTTGTACAGAGGGGATGCCGCATCCAGGCAGTGCTGGTGATTAACACAGTACTGTGGTGCTCACTGCATAAAAGAGTATTTCTTTCCTTCCTTTTTCCACTTTATTTTTCAATTTAATCAAGTAGTGTCCTACAGATACCACTAAGACTAGACGTGTAACAGCTGGCTGCAACCAGCACAAATGAGAAAGGAACAAAAACCTTTTCTTAGTGGACTGGAGAGGAGCTTATTTTGCTGTATGGAGTTTCAGAACTCATGAGAGCTCAGTGTTGACGACTAGAACTTGTGCGCGTGTTGCACTCGATATTCAATATACAGCATGCAGACCACTATTAAATCACTGAAAATGGGAAGATGTCAAGAGTTTCCTCACTTTCATGGTGGGAAAGTTCAGGAACTGAAAATGTACATATAAAGGCTGTTGCATATCCTCATCACACTACTTTTTGCCAGCTTAACAGGACATGTTGAGACAAGAAAGAGTTTTATGTTAACAGAATCTACCGTCTGTGACACAATTTTATTGAATATTTTAAGAATAATGGCATGGAAGTTAGAAACAATATGCTGACTTGGGAACAGGTGGGTCCCACGATATATTTAAAAGCCTGAATTAGGGTCCTGGTACCTAAGGTAATTACTGAATGTCTTAATACAGAAGGAGGTATGAGATTTTTAAAGATACTAAGCAAATACAGCTTTTAACTTCCAATTAAATTTAATGGATGTCGGGCAGAAAATGTCTTTACCATCTGTCGGCTTTATTTGGAAAGCTGGGCTGTAGTGAAGTCACTATTACAACCTTGAGTTTGCAAAGTAGTCCCCTCAATTAGTAAATACCAGACTTTAAAAAATGTATCTGTTAGAACAAAAGAAAAATTGCACTGCAAAACACAATGACTTTCTAAGTTAGGCCATAACGATAAATTAACCTTGGAAAACACAACCTTATGAACCCCACCGGCTAGAAGGTTGACCTCTAAATGTAGTGAGCAAAATCACAATGACTTTTATGAAGCCACCTTACAGCATATACAACACCTAATTATCCTGTCAGACTTGTTCTGCACCATGGACAACATTTCTTTAAGAATATCCAACAAAGACTCTGGAGAAGCAGCAGCTGTATTATTTTTTATGACTCTTATTAGCCAAATCAAGCTGGTAGGAGTCTAGAGCACGGCGTAAATAACCAACCTAGATGGGGCAGAATTGGAGAAATCAGCAAACGCCCTTGACGGTCCATTGAAATTTATTACCAGAACATCATGTGGAAAGCAGGGTATGCAGCCTTCATTTAATTTGTACCATATCGTATTTAGCAAGGCACATTTGAGAAAATGTGCTTTCCCTGCATTTTTCATATGCACACTATCAAATTTAAGACTCTGGAGAAAGAGTTGTTTCCAGGACACTCATAAGTAGCCTGCAAATGCAAACAGCAGGCAGAGGCAAAGGGAACAATAAAACTTATGACAATAATAGTGGCCGTGGAATCCAGATGGAGCTATTAAATATACATGAAATCTGAAAAAAAACAAACCTGAAGAGCTGACACAACGTCTGTATATTTTATTAAATAACAATAAAACGCAGCTTACCTACCTGAGTTAGTCAAATTCTGTACTAGTGCAATGCCATCCAGTACGCTGTGTCTGAGTTGAGACCATGAGCTATTTTATAAATGAGTAATTTTTATGTTTATGGCTCCTACCAGTCCACTTATTCAACCAAGACTGCAACTACTTGCTTCCCAAGGTGCCTGAATATTAAAACCATTCTCTCTTATACTATAGAGGGCAGAAAGCATTAAAACCCTTCCTTTCTATGCAAGTATGGTTAAGGCTTGAGTTTTCTATGCAGAATATATAAAAGCATTTACTTTTTCACACAAACATTTAAGTGCTGTGTATGGTCTGCCTGTCACAGAGTGTGGGCTGGAGCTTCTGCTAAGTCTGGGCCTGAGCATTCGCACGTTCCCAAGGAAGACAGTGAATCGCTCTCCGCTTGCTTAAAATCAGACCCAGGCTTAACTGGCAATACAGTGAAGCACGTGGAAATGCTGGAATGCATTGGAGGTTCTCTAAAGTGGTTGACGTTTGGCTCAAAATAAATGACCCTTCCAGTAGCAAGGATCGAAAGGGTTTTCCCTCTTCCTACAGAACTGTGCCCCTGGATCGCTCCTCACCAGTTCTTCTGTCTCGGTCGCTGCTTACATCGGTCAGCTCAAATGCAAGGAAAGGGATCTGATGTAATTTTGTTTATGTAGACGAGTTAATTGAATGTCTTCTTGTGCAGGATCATCAGCAGAGGGCTCTTGGATTGGAAATAGTGCAAAAGGAGTGTTTACCGACATAAAGAGTTTCCATTGGAATAAAGGACCAAAGTTCTGTTGGCCGTTGTTTGCTTTCAGCGTAGCTCAGCCCTTAGAGAGCTTGTGTCTAAACTAACGCCGATTAGTCCTGAGAGCCCCCAGGGTGGCACAGGAGGTATCATGGAGCTCTGCACTGGAATCAGAACTCTTTTTACACATCAGTAGACCATGGGAAAAAGCTTCCACTTTCCATGTTATTTATGTATGGAAAGTAGGCAAACCAGTTAACTGAAAAACCAAAAAGACCCAGAATGCTGCAGAGCTATGACTGCCTGATGAATCCAACATCGTCACTCCTAGGCGGCACTGGAGGAAAAGAATTAATAGCAAAGGAGAAATAAAAGGAATCCCAAGTTTGCCTTTTCCCTCGAGCACACTTGCGCTAATTCATGTTTAATTTGATGTTTTTAAGCATACTCTCGAGTAGAATCATCTTCCTCTATCTGTTCAGTCTAGTGGAAAATGATTACAAACCCATAAAAAGGACCTTTCTAACTCAGTTTGAAACAGCTTGCATTTGCTTTAGGGAATCTGCTTTTATAATTGGAGAAACAATTTTGAACAAGTATATTTCTCTTATCCCTTTCAGTCACGGATACACTATCACATATCCTCAGTCAAGTGTTTTTCAGCAATGACGGTGAATCTGGAAATTAAGATGACTTATGCAATAGTGAGGTCACCCATAAAACAAAAAAGCACAGTCCAAAAAGACAAACCCAGTGTACCTCGAGGTCCCTTAAAAGTCAAACTTACCATGCCCTGTGAGAAATACTCAAAACTCTCATTTTCCATCGTAACTCCCCAAGCGCTGCAGATTTTCTGAGCCTTCTAAGAGCTCCTTCCTCACACCACTCTGCTGGACTCACGCAGAGAGGCAAGGAATATAAAACACATAGAGCTTAACTGGGAATATACAGAACAACTGCACTGTGGTAGCACTATAGGCAAAATTCAGCAGCTTTAACAGTGCTCAAAAAATTCTAATCTAGGAACACACTCTTGCACATTTAAAAAAGTGTTATGCTACCAATGCTACCAAGAGAATTCCTCAAAGAAGCCTTGATACAAATACAGGATAAAAAAAAACAGTAAATAAATCACAAAGCTGGCAAAGAGGGCCCCTGGTGAAAAAGCCTAGTCAAGTATATCTTCCTGAGGGGATGTTATGGTCAGGATCTCAGAGCCACTTCTGTCCATCTGTATTGTGCATCATACTGGGAAGAGCAACAATTACTGTCAATAGACCTTGGTGAGAGAGTAAGGACAGAAATGCCTTCACGTTACTGGTCAGCGAATGTTCTATAAGAGGTTTCAGGACAGAGGTGTCCTCTGGCAGTACAGAGTTTGACAGCTGTACTGAATCCTTCTCAATACCACTGCAGTTCCCCTCTCCTGGGGTACTCCTCAAAAATATGAGGAACTTTGGATACTGTGTCCTCTTTAAAATTTCTTATTCTGCTTCCAATAGGCTCATCTTTTCCAGCTTCAAATCTTTTTGGAAATCAAGCCATAGCTCTTATCTTAACCAACAATGGTAATTTTTCAACTTTCATTTAATACTTTCATCCCCCACTACACTACACTTTCTTTCTCTTCAGAACCAAGCTGTAACAAGGCCTCCCTCTAACAGTTTTTATATAGATTGCAAAAAAGTTAGTATTTTTAGAAGTCTGCATACCAGCTAAAACAGAGAAGCAAAGAAAAAACAAGTTGACCAGGCTTGACAGTGGGTTCTAGATTCCAGGGTCAGATCTGCCTTGTCTTCCTGCTTTCAAACATCTGAGCTCTACTTTCATTGCTTTCAAAGACATTGCAAGGAATGACATACAGCAAACAACAGGATTTTGGAAGTTGTAACAATGGATAAGTCTGGAATTCCACCAGGTCTAACAGAGTTTTAAAACCTGGATTGAAAAAGTTCAATACTTGTTCCTTCCAATGAGAACTTTGACAAGATGTGGCTGTGCCAATAACTGTTTGCAAATTCAGAAATGATGCTACACCTGGGGTAATGGCATTCAACATTCCGCTCAACCTTCCTTCACTCAGTCAAAAATTAAAATGATTGAGTAGCAACCTGCTCTAGTGGGAGGTGTCCCTGCCCATGGCAGGGGGTTGGAACAAGATGATCCTTAAGGTCCCTTCCAACCCTGACAATTCTATGATGCTATAATCCCATCCAGTTCATAGAAAAGCAACAGAAAGAAATCAACAGGAAAATCTCAGCACATCTCAGGACAATGCCTGGACTAGACAGGTGTACGTATTTTGGAGTATTCTGTTTGTGTAGTTTGGGTGAGTGTTTATTTCTGCGCTTTGAGATGGGAAAAGATTAGTTTGCTCTTTGTGGGTTTTTTTAAAGGTATCTTTCCAATGGACTATGTTGCTAAAATGAGTTATTCATCGTTGCTGATTCTACTGGATCTGGGGAATTTGATACAATTTTAGAAAGACAGATTCTGTACCTTGAAATTACTGACACTTAGGTCTTGATGCCACCTATTACCAAAGTAAGCCAAAAAAGATGACACAAAAATTAAATATTTTTTCAACTTTGTCTGTGAAATTTTAAAATGGTGTCTTTTTGTAAAAAAATTACATTGTTACTGTAGCAAAAAGCATGTTTTCAACTAGGCTGTAGTTCACAGAGATCCCTGTATAGTCTCAATTTAACAAAGCAGCTAATTTTGTAGTATCACACTAGCACTAGTTCTTGTTGAAGAGAAAACACATTGTATTAGGAATATAAAAGATTTCCTATTCCGTGTAGCAGTGATACAATAAAGCAATATAGCACGTCTAAAAGAAAGACAGATTTCCAGAAAGACGGATATGTAAAGTTTTTATTTCCCTAAAAGCAAAAGGGAATACTCTATTAATGACTGTCATAAATTATTTTCCTCTACTGAATGCAATACTGGTGTATGCACTGGGAACATAGAGTAACTTTATTGTAGTCGTTCTGCCATTAATGAGCTGAAAGCAATACCAATTTAAAATAAACTACAAGTTTGCACTAAAAAAATAAAAAAGGAGAAAAACCAAAAATTATTTTGGTTTCTTAGCAGCATTTCTAAAATAGTAAAGTACTACTATTAGCAGAGTACTAATTGTAAAGTACTAATGCTGAATTTGCAATATATTTTTATGAGAAATGTATGTAAAAGAAAGCCCAAAATTAAGCATGTTATTACCTGTAACCACTCAGACCAGAAAAAAAGATCATCCTGAAACTAAAACCAGCAGCCACAAGACATTTTTTTTTACTCAAATAGTTTCTGCAAATCTAAAATCATGAAAAGCAAGGTGTGTTCCAAACGCAGCAAGTCACATGATACGCTGCCAGGTAACGACATTGCCTCTGGATGTTTGCAGCGAGCTTCTGATTACACTGGGGTTTTACAGCTTTTGATGGGACTGTGGAAGAACAGGCCATCTTCAATTGACTAAAAGACTTTCTTCCTGAAATGCATCTTGTACACCTGCCTTAGTACTAGAGGGGTTTTTCTCTGATATTCTCCTTGGATTTTTCTTGTTTGCTTTCAGCACTATGGTTTCCCCAGGTGAAATTAGTAACTGGGACAGATTTCCTGTCTGGTTTTTCATCTTAAGTCATTCATTTCAGGTCTCCACCTCTACTGCCCTGGTACTCATTGCACCGATCCTTCAATTTGCTGAAGTTTGCAACTGAAGTGAGACAAAAGAAACCTTGGATCCCCGCTACAGAACAAGCCTGAAAACTGTGCTGAGACCGTGATTACTTTGGAAAGTTCCTGAACAGAGGTGTCTTCCTGGATGTAAGTCTGACTCTTTATAAATAACATATACCTGAATTGAACAATCATGCTCCAACTTTGTATTTCTACAGTCATGCCTCCACTTATCTACCCATTTTAATTCAGATTGATTTGTTGGCTGTTCTGCAATTGAAAACTCCAGTAATCTCCACTGAGGTACTCCTAAATGCTTGCTGACATTCAGTTGTCTCTGGAATTTCATGTTGTTGTTAGAATACAGCAAAAGCAGTCTACTGCTTTATAAATATAGGAAAAGGTCAACGGAAAACATATTACTAATTATCTGTTGCACCATTTCAGTGTGAAAGAGAAATGCAGCCTAAGAAAGGGATGCTATTTTAAAGCCCTTGGATATTATTTTAAACATAATGATCCATTTCTGTATTTAGATCTTCTAAAGAACCAATCTCAGGAGTAAAATAAGTGCGACTTCAAAGTAGGAACACTAAACAACTCGCTGTGCCAGTATAACACACTGGGGGCTTTAGGCCCACGTTAGTAGCGTGGATGTTTAGTAGAGCGGAACAATGAAGCCAATGTGCCATGTGGAAACATTCCACGCCTAGTGGAAATGTCAAAACATAATGCTTTCATCAGCCTACATGAAGCTGTTCAGCTCAGTAGTATCGTTAATTTTATCAATTTTTTTTCCATAAAGTTATGCATTTACTTGAGAAAAAAAGGAATTGAAAGACACTGGTGCAACAGAAGAGTGACTGTTCTTTTACATCCATGAGGCTGAACACAGCTTGTTGCACAAACTGCCATCTACAGATGACAGTTTCATTTGTGCAGACAACTTCTTTACACCCCTCACTCTCAGCTAAGGCAGGTCTGAGGTACATTAAGGATTTCTGCTTTCAATAGAGGAATCTGTCATTCCCCTTTTTGGTAAATTAGGCTGTAGTATGAAGGGCTAAAGAATCTCATGTCAAGGTTATAAATTTAATCCAAGTCAGAAGTGAAATTATTTCAGTTATCTCAGTGTAATATGTCAAACTCACCAATTGTTCGACAGCTGTATCATCACATGTTGTCAAAAAGGTGATCAACACCCAAATAATGGGAATGTCCCTCCCCAGATGGGCACAGTGAAACAGAGCATCAATTTAATTTACGATCTACAACTGTAATTTTTCTCCCTCTTTAGTTCCACACCTTTATGTTCGATATTGCTATTTATCATCTCAAAGAATTACCTTCTGTCCTCTGTTTACACATTGAAAACATCTAAGCCTTCCAGCATGTCAAGGCTGTTCCCCTCTAGCCATCAAATCATCCCCTCATCCACTGTAACTTGCTCTGCAAAGCTTTAGTGACTCTTTACAGTAATCTCCCAAACGGCAATGTCACTCCACTCCTCAAATTCTTCCTAAGTCTGTTTTAGTGTTTATATGGGAGGCTGAAAACAGCTGAGTATTTGAGAAGTAGCTGCCACAGTCCTGTAACAGTTACCCCATGCTCCCTCACTTACTGGCTCACACCATGTGATGCTCTTAGATCGTTTTTGAAGCAGGGACTGTGTCTTCTTAGGGGTGTCTTTATTATGTCAACAAAACCCCCACCGGCTCATAGCCAAGCCTGCTAATCACAGCTGCAGCACACAGAAATAGTAACAGCACCTTTTAAACATCTGTAATTAGACAGCCAGTTTCATATATAAGTAAATGAGGTGGTACAAAGGAAAACAGCTTTATCCTGAGGGTCTCTTACTTCTGTTACTCCAAAGAATATGGGGAGAAAGGAGGAAGCACCCATTTAGCTTGCTTAACCATCAGGAACAGAATCATGTCTTTTTCTCAGAAATCTTGGTTTGTCTGTTTTAAGCATATTGCCAACAATGGAACTTTCAAGTTCCGGAAAGGAAGAAATAGCAGCAATGCAGAGACCAAATACAACATGGGATTTAGGTAATTGGCTAAATACACAGGCACGTGCTAGAACTTAGAAGGTAGAAGCCTTGGCTCAGAAATACGTTGGAAAAGACAAAGAAGTATCAGATTGTCTCACGGGACTTTTCTAACACTCGGCGAGGACTTTGGTTTGGAGTTGTTGTGCAGAACAGGTCCAAAATCTACTTTGCAGTGCTATTGTGAGGTTCAGTAGATGTTGGAAAGGGAAGCGTGCAGCATGACAGCTACTTTTGAGGAGAATTTGGAATATTCTGAATGTACGAACAAATGTCAGTCCCCGTTCCACTGGTGTTAGTTCCCTGCCCTAGTCAGTCTGCATGCGAGTGAGAACAGCAGGTACTGGGAGGAGATAAGTCTCAGCTGATAAAAGAGTACCAGTAGTGCTCAGTAGGCTTCAATTACTCGAACATATGGTCTGTAAATGAGGATTATCCTTCAAACATGCTTTGCACACAGGTCAGCACTTTCTGACCACTCCTCCAATCCTGGCAGAGAATGAACTTTCCATTAGGAAATCTCAGTATTTTCCCTACGCAAGCTGAGCGAGCTTCCTCCTATTACCCTTGTCCTAGTCCCCTAGAGGCAGATAAAGCAATAAGGAGTTTACCTCCTCTATCACTTCTGTGCAGGCATTCTCGGACACAGAGAAAAGCTGTCTGCCAGAGCATTCCTCCCCAGAAATCAATTCCTCTCCTGCTCACTGTTGTGTGGCTGAGAAGCCTGCAACTGCATCATGTCTGCAAAATCACATGGACAGGATCTCCATGGTGATCGTGTCATGCGCTACGCAAACATCAGCCGGCTAGTCAAGGTTACTTTGGCAACCCAAGTGTCACAGGTAATGATCCAAATCTTGTTCAGATTTACAAAAGAACAATCTGAATTAAAATTTGCCTAGTTTTCATTCCAAGGCTAGTTCTGCTGCTGTTCATAACAGAGACGGTTTCGATGAGCCCAGAGCTATGTCCATTAGAATTACAAACGCCAATATCAATAATATTTATTTAAGCATCATTTGTATTCCGTAATGAAGAAAAAAGATGGATAGTGCAGTCTATCCATCTTTTGTGCAGATATTCTAGCTGAGATACTGCATAAGCAACGCTTTAATA
Source organism: Baryphthengus martii (assembly GCA_013396935.1). Taxonomy (NCBI): domain Eukaryota; kingdom Metazoa; phylum Chordata; class Aves; order Coraciiformes; family Momotidae; genus Baryphthengus; species Baryphthengus martii. Next base: position 39,098 of record VWZK01004785.1, read on the forward strand.
CTAAAGCTTTCATTAGTGCAGTAAGGCAACATGATTTTTAGTCTCAGACTCACTGCTGTGATCCATTACAGAGCTATGTTGTCTTTAATATGAGTTGTGAGCTGCATTAGAATTACAGATGCTCTTCTCAGACCACGAGAAGAGGGTTTTTTAGGTGTCACTGGCATAGATGGCTTTTCAAACTGAACACAGCACTACCAAAGACAAATCATGTAGTCTGTCTTCTGGATTATGCCTGCTGAGCTTTTGCCTAAGGGACAGGAAGGGAAGAAACTCAAACCAAGGGCAACAGTTTCTTAACTTGCTGGCAGCTCTGAGGGAAGTGAACTGGTAACTATGCTACAGGTAGATTTTGCCAGGGTGTCAGGGCATGGGAAGTACAGAGCAAGGGAAGTACAGAGCAAAAGGAAATCTCCAGTTTAGGCTACATTTGCCACAGCCCCTTAACATGGCTCACGCTAAGAGAAGGGACAGGACACAGGCTCCCTGGATATCCAGTGAGAAGTCACTGGGCTCTTTTGCACTAATAACTTTCAAAATTTGTTCCTTTTGTTTTGCTAGCATATTTCCTCCTTGCTAATCTTGACATGTCTCTCTCGTGTTTATGATTTCGTGGAGTAGTATTTCACTGGGAAACACACTGACTTTTCTCAAAACTTTTTTTAAAAACAAAACAAAACAAAAAGTTTGCGATACTTTCCTTTCTCAGGCCAAGTCTTCTGTATAAGCTTTTCTAGGAAAGCTGTTTGCCTGGGTGTGATTTCTGACAACTACCCTACCACAGACAGTTATTTGGACTTTTGCTGCTAGGGATTATTTCCCTTGGGAGCAATGGAACCACAACACTTCCACGGGGAATGATCTCCGTTCACGATAGGAATATTTTCCTTGCACTGTGTAACAGAGTAGCTGGCAAAGAAGTGCTTCTAGCATTTAACTGACCTACCTGCTGTGACAAAATCCTCCAATTATCTGTTTCCATGGGAGCTGGGTATAGGGGAGGCTGGCAAACCTGTATCTACATTGGCCTGGACTCTCCTCTTTCCCAGGCTGATTCTCCTCAGCCTGGGAGCCTACGAGACCTCACAAACTCTCTTTGTTCTCCTGAAGGCTGAGAGTATGCAGCATCTTGCAAGACAGATGGAAAAGAAGCCTAGTATTTGTAGGACTTTGAACAGGCTCCATTCCTGCCCATGGTGAATATGACCAGCTCTTAACACGCAGAAGCCAAGTACTGAGCATAGGTGAGAAGACACCTCAAACTCAGGGTACCTGGAGCCCAATTTTCATAAACATCTATGGAAAAAAAATAAAGCGCATGGAGAAAGCATGGATACAATCAAAATCACCTGCTAAAATGTTAAAAAGTTAGTATCATTAGCAGTGTTTTTCAGCTGACTAGAGTATTTTTAGACACAGGAGTAGGAAAATAACACGGGACATGGAGTCTATTTCCTTGCTATGAAGCTAACATGTCATGTCATCCTGCCAGGACCCATCTGAAATCAAAAATTATTTTATCCAACTCACCTGTTCATGCTCTAGTACACTGAACTTTTGCACCAATGGCTTTGCCTACTGTCTTGGTTTCTGCTGGAATCAAGTTAATTTTCATCCTAGTATCTGGTACAGGGCTGCGCTTTGGATTTAGGACGAGATTAACATTGATCACGCATGGACGTTTCAGTTGCTGCTAAGAAGTGTTTACACAAAGTCAAGGACTCTTCAGCTTCTCATACAGCAAGGAGACTGGGGCAGGGGGCACAGCAAGCTGGGAGGTGACACAGCCAGGACAGGTGACCCAAACTGGCCAAAGGAGTGTTCCATACCATATGGCATCATGCCCTGTATATAAACTGAAGGGACTTGGCTGGGCATTGGTCAGCAGGTGGTGTGCATCACTTGTTTTGTCCATCCTATTTATTAGTTTCCCTGCCTTTCTGACCTGTTATCTACCTATTCTCTTGATCTCATCTCTGAGTTGTACTCCCCCTGCTGATTCTCACTCAGTGCAGGGAGGGAGGGGGACGGTGTGAGCAAGTGGCTGTGTGCTGCTGCTGAAGTGCTGGCTGGGGTTAAAGGCCCACACCTGCACACATGCAAGCAGAAAGTGCTCCTTAAATCCCTTTCATTCCTCCATTGCTATTCACAGCTGCAAACAGCAGCTCTGGCCTCTATTCCCTTCTGCTGCCTGTCATGCAGGAGAGACCTTTTCTCTGGAATACCTTTTAGCCTCACAGGATGTTGCCATGGCAGCAAGACTAAAACCAGACCCAAGATGAGAAAAATGTCAAAGGAATAAAAACTGACGCTACAGGCAAATTCTGTCTGAGTCCTCCCTCGGCCTCTGAAGATATCTATTAAGTTATACATCTTTTAGATGGAGAGCTACCAGCTGCAGAACTGTGCTGTTTTCACTCATTCCTATAACCTCCTGCTGACGTCAATGAGTATTTGTTTTGCTTCAGTAAAATTCAAAGAAAGAGAGATTTAAAGCCTTGTAATTACACAAAACCAAGCCAAATCTTGCTTGATTTACTAACAGAGACAACAGGGATAAAGAAGAAAAAGTCAGAACCAACATCAAATTAAATATTTAGAAGTACTAAAGAGCAGTGCCTAGATTATCAATTTAGTGGGAGCTTTCCTATGCGGTAAAAGAAGAGAAAAGATCTTGAAATTTCAGCAAGTTAAGACAGCTCAGCACTTTCACAGTTAAAGATCAGTGTTTTGGGTGCAAACGAAGTGCTATAGAAAGAAATCTCTATAGGACAATGTGTATTCTCTTAGAAAAACCTGCCCAGAGAGAGCAGGAAAGCTATTTTTGATTTAAACTGACACAACACAGGTTTTCTCATTATCACTTGTTACTAACATAAGCTTGAAGAAAAAGGGAATTGTTTCTGTATTACTATGGGAAGTAATTACCTTATTACTTTCAAAGTCATGAGTTGTTTCTGAAGGGTAGAGATTCGGTGAAGAAACCCCTGGAACACGCTCAAATAGAAAAGCCACATCTTGTGAATCAGGATGAAGCTTTAAGGATCCTGTGCGGGACTTACTTTCTGAGCAGCAACAAAGCCAGAACTCCTGGACCCAAATCTTCTGCAGCAGTTTAGCCAGTTGATAGCACAACAAAGACATTTTGACTCTACACTGAGATTAACCAGCCTGCAGACACGCGCAATGTTGTGTGGAAGGAATACACAACTACTGTGATGAAGTTAAAAAGTTCCTCAAATCCACTGACCAAAGAGGATCTCTCCCTACACTACACTTCTGGTTGCTTCTATATGCCTGTTGAGCCACAGACTCCCAGCTGCTGCCTGAGTCTTTGGGATTTCTGGTAGAACTTATAGTAGCATGGTCCAAATTTATCCTAGGAAGCTGGCTTTAAACACATCAAAGTCACGAGTAGAGGAGCTCAGAACCCATCACCTTTATGGCACCTTTCTCCATTCTGAGCAATAATGCATCTTACAGCAAGCTGCAGCCAACTGTGCATAGAAGGATGCCCCAGACACTCCCGAACCTCGAGGTATTCAAAAGTGTAGCAGTTCAGATTCCACTCTGATGAATCTGGTTTGGTCCACAGCAGCAGCTCTTCCACTGGGAAAAGTTCCTTTGGCTGCAAAGGACTTTTGGCAGTTGTAGGCACAAGAAATAGGCCCTCAGTATTTGGTTGAGATGCAGCAGTCTCCTGCCTAAACTGAATTCATACATCATGTTCAGTTTGGTGTATTCCTGTATTCCGTTACAATCCATTGTAACAATTTATGATAGGAAATAAAGTTTATTACATTCACCCATGCAATTAAAACCAAAGACATTTTCTGTTGTTATTGACTATCAAGCTCCATGACATCAATTTTTAAACTCTTGCCTGACCAATGTAGCTTTGTGACCTCTTTGAAAAAAAAAATGTTTGGAGAAAACCGGCCCCAACCCACAAGTATGTCTCATTTGTTCCCTTTCACAAAAGCACGTTAGAGTGTCATTAAACTCCCCTTCTCCCCCACCCCCAGAAGACACAGACTTAATTATAAGCAGACTGCTTTGTGTCCTGGTGTATCCTTGTCTTTCCAATTATAATGCCTAGACTGTAGAAGGTGAACGCTGTTGATCTCTTCCACGCAGCCTCACAGCAGCAATCCTGTCTGGTTACAGCTCTGTGGGAAGCTGGCACATGGAGGTCCCTCTTCACACACTAATGGAAGATCAGACACTACCCTTTCTGGAACTGTGCTGCTTCACAGCCACACGAGAACTCCAAGTCTGAAATACTTCCAGAACCACAGCTTTTCGCCCAGACTGTCTAGACACTTGCGGGACACTATTTAAAGACAGGAGAACCTTTTCTTTGACACCATATTGTGAATTGCTTCTATGCTAACGAGCTTCAAGGGTCTCCAAGTCAATCCAGGTGTTAACTCTCCCTCTAGGCACACAGGCACAAAATATTAGGTGATTCCTGAACATCTGAACATCTTGAGCATTTACAAGACTCCGTGGCAATTCTACCATGTTTTTGTACACGTATGCAGTTACACCAGAAGATAAAGGAAACACCAGAGACTGGGCTCTTTTCTGCAGGGACTCTGCTTCATTTGAACAACTCTTGAGACTATGGGCTCCCAATTCCCAAGCTTTCCAGGCAGAGCAAACTTTACATTAATAGCAGTGCTAAACCTTCATAGTGCCAGCACCTGTGGCTATTATTTGTGGATTTAACACTGTATGGCTGCGAGCAAAATTTGAGTTACAGGGCAACAAACATTTACATAGTTCATAGGAACCTGCATCAGTCAGGTGGCCATTTAAACTAGAGCACAGCTTTCATACAGGCTGTTACAACTTCTAGAGTTCAGAGTCAAATAACGGTAAGAAAATTATTCCAGAAAGCTCCAAGTGTCTGTTTATGCTGTTTCTTTTATCGTTTCTCTAACCAACAGTCCTTGTCCTGTTAGAAGCTGGACAGTGGTGTAGATGAAGCCCTGTTCTGATCTCCTACCACTGTTCATATGCTCCAAATGGAATCAGATGAGCAATAATGCAACCTGAGCTCCTCCAGAGCACTGCGGTTTGAGGCACGACTAAAGGAGGACATTTAACTCCTAGGTATTATTAGTAGTGGTTACTCTGCCTCATTCTAGGATGCAGATCTACACACACGTTTGTGTGAATATGCAGAAGATAATTCGTACTATCACTTTTTTTTTGCTATGATATTGAAAAAAAAACCCCAGCTATTCTTTTTTACAGTTCTTTTTAGACCAAAAGCTCTTTCAAGTACCTTCTGGCTACAGCAAAACGCCACATGGTTAGTTTTTTATTTTTATCAGTACCTATTTATTCAAATTTCCGTTTATTGGCAACAAAATGGTTTATTTTATATAAACGAGATATTTCTTTGTGTGTACCTCACTAAATACACTTTGCTTAGTTTAAGAAAACTGCAAAACTACAGAAAACTTTCCAAAAGAAAGGCTCCTTTTTATCTCACATTATTTGACCAGCATTCCATGCTGATGGCCTAGATTACTCCCACCTCCTTTGGTCCAGTTCTCTGTTCCACCAGAACCATCATTCAAGAACTGGATCTCTGCAAAAACCTCTTTTCTACAGTCTCACTACTAGAAACTTCTCCAAGAGATTAACAGCACCAGCATATTTTTTTTTCAGTATTTCTCACTAACGCTTTTAAACTCAGCCTTCAAGCACTGCAAGCTGCAGGACAGTAGTTTCCTTTTTGTTTTGCCCCTTAACCTTCCCTGTCATGGCCTCTGGTCTTTGTCTTGCAGTAGCAGGGGTCGCTGACTGTGCCTCACTTTCTTCTGCTTGAACCTTCTAGTAAGATCCTGCCTCATGAAAACACAGGCTGCTTCCCCTGCTGCTCCCAAATGGCAGGTGATTTTTTTTGGAAGTCAGGGACAAAACCTGTGACCAACATGACTTCTGCCACTGTAACTTCTCATTGTATTTTCTAAACAATTCAAGTGAATCTAGTATTTTCACTCCCAAAGATCTTATGTCACATATTTCTCAGACTATTCTCTCAGCTCTATTCTTTTCATTTTGTCATTCTTTTCTATTTATTTCACAATATGGGATCTTAAATCAGTAATGAAAAATTAGAGATTTTGTACTAGCTGTCTGCTTACTTCAAGGAACTTTAAGTCTTCCTTTATTATTACTATGGAGAAGAAACTGCTCTATACTAGAACCACTATTCCAAACCACGGGGACTAAACTTACTGGTTACAAAATCCAGTAGATGTTCAGCCTTCCAGATAGTAAAGATGTAATCACGAAAAATCTTTGACATTGTGATTTCCAAAGTCTGAGAAGCTTCCTATACAAATGCACCTCCTAGGATCAGATTACAAAAGCACACTAATACTGGGTCTTAAAAAAAAACCCTCCATGTTCTTTTGTAGCAATGGATTCTCTCCAATAAAATCCATCCCTGATCAGTAAACTGATTATGTAAAGCCTTGAAATTTAGCAAGGTAAATCCCAAAGGTCCCTAAAGATCCAAATGAGAAAACAATTTTCCTTTGATTTCTTGTACAATTGTTTTTGTTTGTTTCCGAAAGTAGGACTATGAGGATTACAAATCTAATTACTCATAAATCATCATCATATTTTGTGATTATTGAAAAAGCTCTCTCCAAAGGCAGATTCTACCATTGGGTGCCACTCTGTAACTTCATTAAAATTACACTTAAACAAAACCCCCAGTTATATTAAATTGTACTACAGTTGTAACATTAGAGATGCATGCTTATCCTCAGTTTAAGCTCCATCAGTTTACAGCAAGACTGAAATCCTTCATCTAGGTAAGATTAAAAGTATTTAAATGTATCTCATCCACTAGTTGACAGTTTTACAATACGTTTTTACAATACGTTTTGCAGTCGCGTTTGTTTTATTACTTAACATTTCTTCTGGCACTGTTAAAAAAAAAAAAGTCTCGTCCTAAGGGTATATTAAAGATCTTAACTCCTCATACGTATTGTACCAATGTGATTGCTCGAAAAATTGATTTCGTTTACAAGCTTAATGCTCCTGCGTGAGCGTTACGCCGTATCGACTGGACTCAGATGGCTCTGTAACCGGCGGCAGGGAGCCAAAGCAGCAGCGTTCATGGGACTGAACGTCACTGATTCAGCTGAGACAGTTTCTAATCTAATTCAATTAGACTTGCATGTTTAGACGCACCAAAAAAAGCGAACAGCACGTACTGTAGCTACAATAACTCAGGAAAATAGGCCAGAACGGTAATTACACACATTTTGCCACCTCGAGGCTAATGTAGGCTTAACTGTAGCAACTCGTAGAACTGCACTGGAGGTTTCCTTTAAGTTGGAGGAAAGGATACAGCATTCTGTTACTTCTGCTAAAGAACTCAAAGGTTGTGTCCTTTTCTCTCAAGAAGATCTTTAAGATATTCTACTCAGGAAATAACCATAGCATATAATAGAAAAAACCTCAGGTTCTTCTCATGGTTGTTAGTATTTGGTGATGGCAGGGAATTCACTTTGACACGACCTTTATTCTACTAAACTGAATGCATCTAAACAAAGATTTGGAGCTCTGATGTATGAAGTTTTATTTCTTACAGATATGGCCTACATTTGAAAAGGTGTGCCCTGTAATACCACATCCAAAGGCTGAACATTGCTATTCAAGCTAGCATAACTAGTAAAATCAAAACAGTGAAAAATCAGTTGCCCATTGGAAAATCTTAAATTACATTGCTTCCTTTTCTTATTATTCCCCAGTCAGTGGTCACAATGTACAGATTTGCCCTACAAAATATAATATATACATATATAGGAACCTTTTAGTATTGATAATATATCTGCTTTGCTGCTTTGGTGTTAATTTCTATGATTATCTGTAATGAGCAATAATATCATTACTAAACTGCAATACACATAAACCTCTCAATTATCACACTAAATTTAGATTATATTATGCTAAGAGATGTCTTTATGCCCAAGAGTCATCTTGCTTTTAAAACTCATCTGTGTTTAAACAATTGCAAAGAATATATGAGCCATTTTCATTAGGTGAGAACATTGATCTTGATTAATGGTTCTTATGCACTAAAATAAAGTGTTATTTTGGATACAATCATTGCATTTTCTTCAGGGTAAAATTATGTTAAACCAGAAAAGTAAACTGCCTCCAAGTGAAGTTCCCCACTATACTTACAGAAGGAGAATTTAATCATACTATGTACTAATGTTGTAATATGCTATAAAACCTCAAAGCTTTAAAACTTTGAAAGTCACATGACAGGGAATTTTGAATAATCAGAAAAATAAATTCCAAATCAGAACAGCTTAATAATCAGGTGGCATCAGAACAGAGCTGTACATCGTGTGCTGATGCCATTACTAAGTGCCTAGGACCAACTTCCACAGTATTGCAGATTAGACAGTAAGAAGTACTTGGGGGGCGGGGGGATATCAGCAAAGTTGTATGAAACAGAACACAAGACTTGTGTTGTCTTTGCAATAAAGGTAATCTAGTAACCTAAGTAGACTATTAGTATGAAAATTTTTTTTTTAAAAAAAAAAAGGTAAAAAAAACCCAACAACCCAGGAGAGATCACTTTTGTGCTACTGCTCATGAGATTTCTTAAAAATTCAACTAGCCTGCCAAAACTAGTCATCAATGTGATTAGCTGCTGAGAGGCAAACTTGGTTTTGCTGATGGAATTAATAATTTACTTTCCTTAGTTATTGTTACATAGATATGCTATTAATCAGATCCCCGGAGAAAAGCTTCAATGTTCACTTGAGAAAGGCAGTTCTAAACCAAAAAGGCCTGATTAATTTCATTTACTAGAGTTCATTGTCTACTAACAACTAAACACCCTTCTATTAGAGCTGAAATCTTTTGTCAGCATTATCTCTTTATAGACCAAGCCACCCAGAATCCCCCAAAGCAGAAAAATGTGAGCTAGAACACGCAGCAGAAATGCTGAAGGCAGTTATCTACTGATGTTTCTCACTGCAGTCATTTTGCAGCCTCTGAAATCATGTCATTCCCTTCTGCTCTATTAACCCTTGTCAGTCACAGACGATGACCACAGGGCCCAATACTGCCAAGGCAGCATCATTCAGACAAAATGGACCTACCACATTTAAACAGGGAGGTATCTTCCTTATTCATATCTCCCACTTCCTTTTGATTCTTTTCAGTGACTGCTTAGATGATTTTCAAGGCATTCATTGACTAATGAAGTATTAGACTCATAGATTATAATCAGAACAACAGCCAAAGTAACTAGCCTGATTTTTTGCAAACTAGAGGCCAAAACCTCATCCAAAGTCCTCAGGGATCTCTTCCCAGTCTGAAAACGGGAAGGTTTCAAAGGCAGGTGGAATTGGAATTATTTGTATTCCTTGTATGCCTGGCACAATACCGATAAGACCTCTCAGCTCTCTCATCATCACCAAGTAGCTTGCATTATTTCTATCTCATTTTTAATAAACTCTTAGCATCTGGGAAAATAGGTCTTTTTAAATATGAACTGAGACCAAAAAGTTTCCAAGAGAATTAAAACAATCACTAGGAATTTTTAACACAAACCTCAGATTTATCCTTCATGATAGCCTGGGAGAAAAGCTGAATTTCTCACATTAGCAGTCCCTGCCAGTTCAACTTGAACAACTGAGAGCTTTCTTTCCAAACCAGTCAACTAATTAACAAAGAAGCGTGAGTGGAATTTTTTGACACAGAGGAAAATCCTAGGTTTCATTCACAGGCTCTGTGCCTTAAACTGCACACACTAAGCACATAGCATGACAATGAAACAGCACCTACATGTCTCTTTGAATACTTAGTTTCTAATATTTTCCTTTTAGTACCTGCTATTTATCTAGTGTTTTTCATTTATGTCATCCAATAGTTACTTCTCCAAGTGACTGTTCAAAATCTTAAGAGTTCCTTGCCCGTTGGTGGTTCTACCAACTTCATGGAATAGGAGATAAAGTAAACTTTCTGTTAAAATCCATTTAAAATTATTTCTGCTGGTGGATGTAATATATTGACGTATATTTAATAAACCCACATGCAAAGCTGGGAAAAGACAGGCAGGTATTTCACTGCGTTGTCAGGTCAAAATAAAAAGGAATGGATTGAAGCAGGTTTGCATCAAGGATATAAAAGCAAGTAGCTTCTATTCTCTAATGCTTCGTAAAAAGTCTAGAGATTGGTTTTGAATAGGGAAATGACTCCATGAAATTCTCTTTTCCTGACTCTCGAGAGCAGCTTAAATTCTATGACACAAACAGTAAAAAAGAAGTGCAAGACAAATGTGTTAGTGTCAAATATTCAAGATAAATATAGAAGAAATACAGCCTATCTCCTGGAGTTATGCAGACATGTTGCTCTTGTTAAACGTGCCATTAATATCTAAGGTACATCCCCTCTGCTCTGGCAAAGCTTTTCCTAACGAGGTCTCTGGTTGTCTTCTTGCATGGGCAGAGCATCACCGTATCAGTTCAATACATAAGGAATACGGGCCAATTTAGTGCTGAAAAGCCAGCTGATACATTTCAGTAAGCAGACAACCCGTGCAAAATACTGCTTCCTCACAGGAATTAATCAGCAGCTTGCTCCCTGTAACAGGTTTGTTCTTATTTTTTTCGAATAAATGACAAACTATTTTTTCCCTGTATACAACCTCCTGTTGCTAATTTAATTAACTGGAAGCACGTGAGCAGTTTATCTTTAATAGTGCATACTTTTCTTGAGTGGAATCTATCGATGCTTCCTAGGTTATTTTCCTGCCTGTTTCCTCCTGCCCTCACATTATCCATCAGGAACCAAGCTACATGTTGTTTTCCTTGGGCCTGCCGTTAGAGAAAGCTATTATCTCGGTGGCACACAAGGGCAAATAGAAATGACAATCTGTCCTGACCCAGAAACATGTATCATGACTCACCACTGCACTTTCAACTTCTAGTGTCTCATGCCTCCTAAAAAAGTATTTTCTGCCTGTGTATCTCCATAACTAATTAATTCTTAGCAGAGTGCTTACTAAGTAGATTAGGAAAGTGCTGTAGCTGCAGGCTCTATTTATGGTAATTGGGAGAGGTTTAGTCTCACACTAGGCAGCTTCTAACCTTTGTAACAACATTTGAACGCAGAATCAATGCTGATCAGAAATATTGCCAAAACCCTTTTGCATGTCTGCTACTTCATTCCAAAACATTAAGTTACCATTCCCCTGACATGAAACAGCTCATTGAAATCTGATAGAACAAGTACCATTCCGAGAGCAGAGCCCCCCGTAAACGCACAGAATCAAAAAGGCTTGCAGAGATTCTGAGACACAGGCCAGGGGTTTGGCTCTCAGAGGCCAGAATTGGAAATTTAGAGATTTTCGTGATCTTCCCACTAACATGCTGCATGACGTTAGGCAAGCGAAGATATCCAGCATCTGTCGTTATTTATCTATTAAATGGGTATTACAGCACATTTGCAGCACGCACAAAGAAATACTCTGAAGACTCTAGATGGCAAAATGGTTTAAACACAAGTATTCAACTGGCAGGGCTAGCCAAAACAAGCTGAATTTCAGAAGCTGTAAGCAGAAGAAAATAAAAGAAAGCACAGAGCTCAAAAAAATTACTTATTTAATTAGATTCCATTCATGTAGCTTGAATTTCATGCAGTGCTTATGAATAATATATAGCAATTGAAAATAATTGACTTCTGCTTACATACTTAACAGACTTAACAAGTGAAGTCTGAGTTTCCTAAAACAGCTCATTTACCCAGCCTAATTTTGTGGTAATCATCACTAACGTCACGTATCCGAGGCCTTATCGTGGAGCCACAGGGCCTCTATCTATGTTTCATCTTGTTTCTTTCCATTTCAGTCGTTTAATAAAATCATAATCGCGTTACATTGTCATCAACAGTGTGTGAAGCCAAAAAGACTACTGGGTTATGCCATCATTTGCTGATAGAGGCAGGAAGGGTAGAATGAGTTATGAAGTAAAATGAAGTCCTGTTCAACAGCATTCAATGGGGAAGAAATGTAAATGAAATTATATGAGCATTTAGTAGGAACTTAATAATTCATGTACAAGCAGTGAGGATCCCATAATCAGGTATACACAATATTTTAGAGGGAAAAAAACCCTGCAATACCTAATTAATCTCCAGTACTTTCAAGGTATGTTTTATTCCTCTAAGCATAGAGCACCAAAATTTATTTGGAGTTTTAATTAATATTTACTCCAGATAAGCATCTTGGGAAAACTTCTTTGCAAAGTCTTTACTAAAAATCCCCTTACTCATGGCTCAATTTTCATTCATTTAGAACTTGTGTTCGTTATATTTAATGAACACAAGTCAGTGAGGTAAAATTCAAGTGGAACATCTTTCGCCTTACTCTTCCCCAAATCTGAAATACGTTTTGGCCTGTAACTGTGTGTCATTTGATTGTGAACATAGAAGCTATTCTGAATTACTCAGGTTTTGCTTCTCGGTCTGCTTTCCCCACATCTCTGTTTTGAATCCTGTTACACGAGTAAGAGATGCTCCTTGTATTCTTCTATGCTTTGATATTTGCACCAAGCTTGTATCAAACTTGTGTTAGACTTGTTTGTACACAAAGAAACAACGGTGATGTACAGATAAAACATTTAAAACATCCTTTGAACTACAGATGCTTATTTTATACAGACAAAGGGAACAGACTCTCACACCTAGAAAGATGAGAGAGCTCTAAGGCAGTTCCACAGGGCAGTGTATATGCTGAGCTTGTACCTCTAAATCAGGAAAGCAGTTGTTGAACAACTGCAAATCAAGGGATGTCAAAGCAATACCTGCAGCATCAAAGCAAGCAGACTCTGCACTGCAATGCCAGAGGAGCAATTGTAGCAAGAGAGACACCCATACGCTTGTGGGAGTCTTCACAGAATTAGTTACATTTCTCTCTTTCTATAATATAATATTGAAATGTAAATTGGTTTATGCTTATGAAAAATATTATTCTTGTCTGTATTTCAGGGTGGGTTATTAACTTTGGTTATAAATGAACTTCAACTGTTATTATGTCACTCTAGATTATTTTGCATACGTTGGAGAACAAATACAGGTCCTAAATGCTACAGAAGTCACTTGACTTTCAAAGAGGTGTAGTTTGTTTAGTTGAAGAATCCATTTCCATCAAGCAGAAAAGAGAAAAACCTGCACGTGCCTTCAGTATATTACCATTAAAAAAAGAGACACAAAATGGCACTGAGTATCCCTAACAAGGTACCAGCCTGACCTGGCATTACTACGCTGCCCTCTTATGATGTTAATGGGTCCATTTTCTCTCTGTCCTCCTTTAGTAATACATGAAAGGCTTTTTGGCCTAAAGCTGAGATGAGGGAAAGGCATGAATAGCTTCTGATGACATTAAAGTCTCTGCTTTAGGAGTTCACTGTTATGACTCTGCTATCATGGGTTTCCCACTCTGTACCCCTACCCTGAACACCGCTGGTATCTAAAAGCAGGCACTGCATGGTCATTCATACCAGAGGATGAGTTCAGTGGGAAAAAACAGGTTTCCAGTTTCTGAGTTCTTTGAAGGCACATAGCACTGCTAAAACCAAACATACTATGATGGCTTTCTCCTCCCCAAAACATGCCATAAATTCTATATGGAAAGTGTTCCTTTGTCCAGTTCCTGTCACTGGATTGCAACTGGGTAAGGCTGCGATATAAGCTTCCTACTGTTTTCCTTTGCACACTAATAACGTTGAAAGCTAACGCAGAGAACAGAAAGTATGTGAGAATAGAAACAGGAGAAATAGGTCTTTTAAGGAAGGGATATAACATATATAATGTAAATGTAATATAACAGGAAACTATTGTATCAGCAACATTACTATAATGTGATCGGTTGCACTGTACTCCTTTAGGTTTAAGTTCTTAAACACAGCTTGGTTTTTCCTTAGCAATTTACTAGAGAGAAAAGCTCTGGCTTTAAGACAAAGAAATTTCACTCATATGAAAACTGTAATTACAGCTAGACCTGCAATATCTCATAATTATTCACCCAAAAAAACCTAAACCAACAAACAAGCAACTGATAGTGCATTGATCCTTACAAACTAAATTAAGGTGCAGGGCTCTTTCCAGACAAAAATATTTTATGCACTGACCACTTAGAGTCCTCTGATACTCATATCAGGATCTCCAGGGCTTGATCCAGAAGTGTATTTAGTGCCTTGATTCCAGTGGTTTCCATCCCAGCCGAGTGCCACAGTATATTCCTGGATCTGGGCCACATTTGTTGCATTATCATTTGCTAAGCAAGGAATTGCTAAAGACACTATTACATTATCACTACAAAACGACACCACAGGGTGATGTTCAGCACCTACTGAAGGTACCGGCCTGATCTTGTAATATTATCAGATTATCCTCTGACTTTTTAAGTTCAAGGAACAACCCTATTCCCCAGGTTTCAGTATCTTCATCATTCTTACTGGCCCTAAGGCAGTACTAGATTTTTTGAGAACCTTCAGTTTTCATCCCACTTAATAATCTACAACTATCAACCATGTAAAGCCAAAGATTCACAGATCCTCAGGAGAATGCTAATGCATAAGTGCACACTACAAATTAATCAGAATGAAGATGAGGGACTAACTGCAAATTAAGGATTAGATAAGCAGCTACTAGAAAAGAAACAACCACAAAGCTCAAATATTCACTGAATGCTAATTGTTTTAAACTCCATCTGTAACGAAATGTAATCTTACCAATCAACTTTTTACTACAGAACAGTATTTTAAGTGTGCACCGTCTACACACTATCTCATCTTTTGAGTACTTGAACATATAAACAACTAGCTGCAAAACAGTGTGACATCTCAGCAGCCGCTGATGTGTTGTACGACTTCATTCATCTCACGATGAATAATCCCCCAGCTAGTTTTCCAGAGCATCTATGGATTTTGTTATCCCTCTTAGTTAAATCTTTTCTTCATTAACATTGTAAAATTTCTCTAATGGCCTACTTGAGAACAGACTTGACTTTACTAAGATTTATGGACGTAAATTTGAGATGAAAATGACCCTTCCTAAGCCAACACCAGCAGATAACACAGCAATACAAATAGTTTTGCTCCACAGCAGTAGTTAGTAGTCTAGATCCTGATATGCCTTGTACCAACAATAATTTCATGCATGGAAGAAAGTGAAGTAACTTCTAAGTTTCCCTCCAGAATAAATTCTTTCCCACTCTCTCTTCAGTCAATTGGTAAACTCGTTTAAGAAGCCCGTACAGAAGAGGCAGGGCAAGCCTTAAAACACAGGGCAGTGAAACTAGGAGTGCTTCCCATGGCCTTGGGACAAGGCCCTAAAAACAGAGAAATGAGAATACCAGAAGGGAGTCTTTCCTAATTAGAATGATCTTACTAACAGACAAACCTTCATTGTTCAAGAGGACAAGTAGTATCAAGCCAAGTCTGCCTAATAATTTCTAACCACTGCTATCTTGAATATTATTCGGTAATCAACTAGACATCACTTAACATACGTGACAGACAAATGGGAACCAAAGAACCTTCTCTAAGCCCTGTATTACTGCCATTTGAAACACTTAAAATGCAAAATCCCACTGCAATTACAATGATCTCTAATCACTACATTCTTTTAAATTCTGTGCGTTCCTGCAGACTGTATTAAGAAATAAATGCTGTTCAAGGAACCATACCAGGCTTTTCAAACAATGAAATCTTTTTAACACAGTTCATAGAGCTCTAGTAAAACAGACACGAAACCTTCCCCTGGCTGTTCTCACAGGCACTAGAACATCAAGCCCTCCTCCATTCGGGGGTTATGATGCAAGGACAAGGTCTTGTAGCAATTCGCCTTAAGCAGCAAAGGGGAATCCCACCAGAGATAGAACTCATTGTCTTCTACACCGCAGAGATGCTTTTGAAAAGCGATACACAGAGACCTATTGCGAGTGACACAGGGCTGAAGAGAAGTATTTGTACTGTAACACAGTTTAGGAAGAAAACCAGGTGTCTTCCATGTTGGCTTTAGAGAATCTGCATTATTTGTGAACTGCTCTTTGAACAAAGCAGCAGCCCATGAAAACAAATGCAGGTGAGAGAGAATAAAGCAAGCTGAGGGGGTATGTTGGGGGTATGCCTTCCATACACCGTTCAAAGGTTTTATGATTGTGACGATACAGTCAGGTATTTAACATTAAACATTTAGAAAGGTATCCCATGTATAAGGCTCCTCTGAGATTTTTCCTTAAAATACTTTCATTTTGAATGTCACCTACCGGCTTCAAGCTCATCTCTATGGCAGAATTACTAGTCAGAGGACAAATGGATTCTCCCACGAGCCTCCAAAGAGGGTGATGGTCTTCCATAGAAAATCATTCCATCATTCACTTTCAAAGGCTGAGCCAGGTGTCCACTTTTCTGCCATTGTCTAGTTAAACACATTCATTCTCAATGCTCTTGTGCATCAGGAAATTTCCTCAGGAAACATCAAGGGTAAAAATTGGTCGTAGTGGTTTAGTCTCTAATGAAGACTATGAAGAATGGTTAAATAAAAGTGGACATTTGGTGAAAATCAGACTTACCCAATAGAAAAAAAAAAAATGAAAAGCAATCAAATGTCAGACTCTGAAGGGGGGAGATGTTAGAGCTATGGAATTAAAAAAAGAAACCTCCCAAACCAGAACAAAAATACACACCAACTTTTCTTCAGTCTGGTGCCATTTAGTCCTCAGCTATGACACATTTTTCTGTGCATTATATTAACTTGAGAGTCAGCCCTAAGTTATTTTTCTACCCATAAAAATATATCCCCAAAATGATAATGCCCTGAACAAGTAGTATTTCAGCAGTACTCTGCAATTGATCAAGGACACCTCTCAGACTGCCAGATGCCTGAAGATCCAAGCCAGACAGTTCCTTCACAAATTACCAGATAGCTCACGGAAAGCGAGCAGGAGGGATAAATGAGCTGTAGTTTTCTAGACTGTGCTTTTTAACAGATGTCTTTACCCATTTCACAATCTACCGGTAGGGATGGTGCATCTTATTGCCAAATGTTAGATGAGATGTTATCAAACAGAAATCTCCCAACAAATTCCCATCATGTTGACTATTAAGATCAGCCTGCCACGGGTAATTTCTCATGATATGTCCCTGATCAAGATTTTTTTTAAGCTATCGTTACTATTTCAATTAACCGTTTCCTACCACTACATGAAAAGTACATCCTTACATGAACAAATAAATTGCAGAATGCCTATATACAGACTTGTGCCACAAATCTTAAAAACACTTCATAAGCTTATTTAAACAAAAAACACCCCACATCAAAAACCTAAACCTGGTCCCATTTCAATTTTACACTGCTCGCCAAAGGGCACTCCCTCGCAGAGGATTTCATCTTGCCTGAGCCAGCTGCTTTTTATCACAACATCTGATTTCCCTGAAGAGGGTGGATGGTGAGAATTAGTTACTCCCATGCCCCTTGGCTGCTAAAACCCAGAGGCATTACCGAATTGCTACCAGCGACAGTGCGGCCTTAGGTAGACCCTTCAGAGAAACAGTCCTGGGGAAGTCATTCCTCTTTGTTTTGCTGAGATTAACAAACGGAGCCCATATCAAGCTGGACTGTTTGCATCTGCCATACCAGAGCATGTAGCACGCTGGGGTACACCAGGACAGATGTAGCAATAGCACGGAGAGGCACACAGCTCCCCCATGAACACAATCTAAGGCAGTATAGGGCTTCTCACATACCCTGGCCCAGGCACGTACAAGCCCCAGAGAACATGCAATGCATCCTGCTCCAAAAACTGCCAGCAGTTGAGGCTGTGCAACTCAAGGTATCTTACCCGTGTCCGTGACACGCGTCATGCTATAATGCCACGTGAATAACAAACATGCTGGGCTCAAAACCATGCCCATGGGGCATTCGAAATCTTACTAAAATACAATATTATTAATGTATTAAGTCTGACGGTTACTATTTCCTCACGGTTGCACGGTAATACCAGCTAATGTGTTCAGACACAGAGAGAATTTTGTTGCAGCACCTTGTGAATAGCTACCATTACAAAGATACACCCACAATCCACAGTCAGCAAAGCTCCTGCAGGTCATGCACCTAAGGGATGTCAGGCTCAGGGCACTTCACAAGCACATAAAACACAAACATAAATCTGGGGGTGCTACTAATGATGTTGTTTATTTATATAGTAATGTCTGTTCACACCTCCAAAAATACTTAGACGCATTTACCAGCATCTTAAGTATGAAGGTCTCAGAAACAGTACTTTGGTCAAGGGGCTTATAATTGCCCAGGCAATCATCAGAGTAGTTTCTTTACATGTCTTTAAGGAGAGCTGAGCAATTAGAAGGAAAATAAGAACCAAAACACCCACACTCCACAAATGTGACTTAAATTAAAAGTGATTTCTGATTTGACTGCCTGTGATACGATTTCAGTAACTTCCTGAAAATCTCCAAGTTTCCAAGGTTTGCCAGCACAAATATAACAGTGAAACTAAAACAGCTGTATTAGATCTTTTCCTCAGAACAGATTGAGTTGTTATCAATTGTAACATCTGCATTTCATGCCACACTTGTCAGTCACGTTTCATGCACTTAGGAAACAGAAACAATTTTCTAAGATTGAAAAACCACAATTATTAGTAGTATTTTCAACAACTTTGCACAGAGCATTTGAAACTCCAGAAATATTTATTAGAGAAATGTGTAGGTAACTCTGGATCAGGGAGTTTCTGAATAGCAGGAACTTTGGAGACAACCTGTGCACAAACTAAAAAGCAGAACACACCAGTAGCTAGAAAACATATAGATATAAAAATAGATTTAAATAAGTGCATATTATTTCAGAAATTTCAAAATGGAGAAAGACATTTTGCTCCTACCTCTTCCAAAGCCCATAATGAATCAACCACAGGCTTGATCTTCTTACTGTTATATAGATTTAGGAGTTTGTCCATCACACCCTTGACCAGGCCACCTCGATTCTGTTTGAAAAGTAGATTCAACAGGGAAAATCCAGCAATGACTTTGTTCTCCTCATACAGCTTGATGGGATTTACTTTCTCAACCTGCCACCACTGGAAAGCAATAAATAACAGCAGGGTTAGGAAAGCATTTTTTAAGAAACGTACAAGAAACTTCACAAGAAAACCGTCTGGGCAGATGTGATCCACAACTCATCTGTCAGATCTGAAGCAACATCCAAGAGAAGCAGTAAGGATTTTATTTAAGGAAAAGGCAAAAAAAGTACATACGTGACTGCCATGTGGAAATAAAACAGACGTGTTGCATGAGATTAGGGTGTTAGAACAGTGGTGAACAGATGTGGGGTTAGGACATTCCAAATAAGGAATCTGGACCTCCCTTCTTACTTCTCCTGTCCTCCTTTGTTATCTCAAGGGAGCCATGGAAGCTTCCCAAACATTCACAAGCGACCCTTGACAATTACTCTTCTCTCCAAACCAAGTGAACAATGCACTGCTTACCAGCTTCCATTTACTTTTCACTCATTATTATCTTTGTGATATTTGAGCGAGCCTCATAATATCTAATGAAATTACTTTATCTCTTTTAGTCCAAGAGCATCCCAGAGACTGAGAAATCACTTCCTACCAAGCTCTGTTTGAATGGGTCAATTCTTAACTAAAATTTTCCAAAAATTTGGATGGGTTAATTTTGCAGTACAATTACATAGAGAAACTAGCTATACTTTTATACAAAATTTGATGTTCTATTTTTATTAATTTATTCATATTTATTCCGTCAATTAATACCAGTACTATCCAAAAAACATTGCAGTTGAAATTGATTTCATTGGGCCAACCTACGCTACAAATCGTAGGCATCTATATAAACAGTAAAAAAAGCTGCATAGTAAAGATATCTTGGTTTAGTTCACAAACACATGACGATGACAAAGATCATGCCACTACAACCATTAAGAAAATGTAGGAGGCAAAGAACAGCTTCTTGCTACAGTCTTTGATTTATCTTGTTTTCAACCACACAAAGACTTTTGAAGCTAATTTCTCCTGGGAAAGGGTTGGTGCTGGAAGCTCGAAACGAGCTCTTAGCAGAAAAATCGTAGGATAGATCTTCAGTCAGGACTTCTCTCTCCATTTTTCTTTTCTGAAGGAATCACTTTCACTCCTGGCTAACTTATTTCTTGCTAGCAGTTTATTTGATAAAATTGTCCCTTTTGTGATCCCTAGGATTTCTGAGCAGATTTATGTTGTAGTAAGTTGAAGAAAAAACTGTAATGTCTGAATTTTGGATTTGTTGACACCATCAATTAGGAATCAACTGCAATGTCATCATCTCTGATGTCACTTGAGACAAATACGGAGAACTGAAAAATGCATTTCTGTATGAAACTGCTAAAAAGCTGGAAATGACTGGACATAAGCCCCGTTTTAAGAGATATCCCTCCTTTAATATCTTCTTTAATTCACTGCACTGTTCTGACAATGTTTTCAGGTATGAGGAACCTACAGGGTACAGTTATCCGTATCCATGGACAGGAGAGTCGACCATAAGTAAATAAATAACGCAGCCTAACTTTAAACTTAGCTGATAAGAGATATAGTCTGAGAGCCAGCAATTTAAATATGCATTGCACACAGATCCAATTCCAGTCTAGCTGCGCTGTGCTATCAGAAGAAAACATGTCAGACCACAATGCAGTCAGAAAAATACTCTCCTTGGCAACATCAGAAGTTACAACTTAGCAGAGATAAATGAGAACGATAAGATGAAAATGCTACAGAAAAGACTGGTTTGGGGGAGGAGCAGAATCACAGCACTGGGATACTTACCGATTTTGCAAAACTGAAGAAGCTTTTTGTCTCCCCAGTGACCATGTTAGATGAACCTGGAAGAGATGCGTACATTTCGCATACAACTTATTACATGCTGGCAAACAGACCACCTATTATATGTAAATATGAATAATGGAAATAATTTTAAGAAAAGAAAAATATCCCCCAGGTTTAAAAGAGGGTAGTAAACATACTTTAGGAAAAAAAATAACAATGAGGCCAAGCTGACTGAACCCCACAAGTTTACAGATATTCTGTGATGACAAAAACAACCTATCACATCTTGCAAAACCAGGCACAGGTCAAGCGCTAGCAGGCATCTTGACACCAAAGCTCAGCTACAGCTCCCTCCTCCTCTGCAGTAAAATGCCATTTGTCTCTGACACATGACTATTTAGCAGCAGTCACCACACAGGTGTCCTTTCTCTGTATTTACCTGACCACTACACGTGGGAACACGACACTACAAACGGCTGACAAATGTAGCGACAGTTCACTGGCAGGGACTTCACTACAGACAGGCAACCAGGGAACAGCCCAAGCAGAGAGCCCAGTGACAAGACAGTTGTTCTTGCCACCCCGCCAGCCAGATGGAAGCCCAAGGAAGCAGGTAGAGCTTATCCATCATGCCACTGCACCTTCCACTGTCATACAGATAGATTCCGCATGTCAAGTGTTTAGCAAGCCTTCCGGCTGTCCTCCTACACAAGAACAATATGATGGTTTCTTTGGCCACCCTGTGATTCCTAAGGTGAGCAGAACGGGAGATCCAAGCTTTCTCTTACACTTCTGCACCACAATCTGAAACATATGTTCCGTTACATTTTTGGAATTTCTATTATTTTTGTTTTGAGAGTTTCTATATATTACCTATTCTCAATAATTTAGTTCTTGCTCAGATTCACTAAAACCCTTGATTGGAAATGGTCAAATTGAGAAAGCATAGCACGGCAGCCTACAGTTCTGGAAGGACTGACATGGGTGATTATAAGAGGTTTCAAGCTTTGCAAAGCTTTAGTTTTGAAATCTGTACCTGGCTTTTTCCACTCACCATATAAAATGTAAGTTCCAAGTGGTTTGAGAAGACTGAGGCCTTTCCCAGTATTTTCTCCACAAAGACAGTCCAAAACAATATCTACTCCATCTGTCGAGATTCTAAAAAGCAAGAAAGAAATCTCACTATGCAATAAAATCCACAGGACTGGTCAGCCAGCACGATATAGGCTGATTGTTAACATAATACCAACATTTTCCAGGCACTTTAGAAAGGACTCCATGGCTGAGGCTTTAACTATGTGAAAACATTCCATCAAAAGACAATTCAAACTCATTTAGTACTGGAATGCAAGTTTGTTGGGCTAGTCACCCCACAACTTTCAGGCTTAGAAGAACAGGAAATCATCTTGTTCCCATTTTTGAGGGCTTTCAGTAAAATTATGTTATCAAAAAAAAAAGTTGACAGATATAAAGTTCTTTCAGAGTGAAGGCAAATGTCAGAGAATGGTTTGGGGTTTCTTTTTTGGGCAATGAGTGCCAGAGAAAAAGGACATTTTTGTTATTCACATCGTCTTACATTCTTTCTCTGAATAAGGAAACAGATCTTATCCTGACTCTTTTCAGATAAAATGATATCCTGGTAAAAGTTATTTAAGGAGTCTTCTCTTTCGGACTCGGTATCAACCTGACATCAGCAGAGTTAAATCGAGCATAAAGAGAAGTCACCAAAGCTAGAAATCCAGCTCTAAGGATACAATCAGGCCATATTAGAGAAAGCAGAAAGTATTGATACGATTTCAATCAATAGTCTGCATGTTTCTAATTTTCCAATAAATAGCTTTGTGAATGCAATGCCAATATGATGCTGAACAAGAAAAAAAAAAACCCATACCCCTGAATGTCCTGTTCTTTTTTGCCTGGCAAAACACCAGGCTGCAAAATCCTATCACTAGTTTGATCTAAGTCTAATATCGTACACCTCCTAACCAGGTAAATAGCCCAAGCAGCAGTAAATTCTTGATTAATGCTCTTAAACAATTATGCAAAAAACTGGTGCAGATACTACAAGAAAATTGCAGCCTGGAGCCTATCAAAGGTTAAATGGGCACATACAGCATCTAATTCCCCGAGGAACTTCAATTACCTCCTGATGACCGTGCCTTCTGCAGTGGCATAACTGCAATTAGAAGCCAGGAAAGAGGGAAAATTTTATGGCTTGTAATGCATCTTTCAGCCTCCTCACAAAACAAGCGATGCTCGCACATCTACTGGGTAGAACAGCAACAAAACTGCACAACTTTACTCTCTGGTACTGCTGCCATATGTGGGGTAATAAATTGTTTATATTCAGGCTACTGGATGAGCTTTCACTTTAAATGAATAATGACTTTGCAACCCAACAGCTTTCAGCGGCTTCCACGCCTGAACTGATTCCTCAACCCCTACAAACATCTCCACATTTGTATCATCCTTGGTGTTTTTTTCATTTGTTTGTTCACTTGTCTGGGGTGGGGTTGGGGGGGGGTTTGGACTTTGCTCCTTGATGAAACCTCTTCCCTAGAACACCCCAGTCACCTACAATAAAGCAGGTTCCTATCACTCTACTTTCTCAGCCAGAGGCCCACCCTTTCCTGTGTACAAACTCTCAAGAAATGAAGAGTCCTCCCCCAGGACTCCTTCTGACGCAGCGTGCAGCAGGCAAACACAGACTAGCTGTCTCCCCTGCTGGCCAGCCAAGCATTTGAAGCAGAACATATTATACAGCTAATACCCAGCAAACCAAGCTACACCGTTCCCCTCACTGATTTTTTCAAAAGACAGTTTGTCTTTATAGCTTTTTCAGAATTACGACTGTACTTTTTTTTTTTTCCCCAAAATGAAAATACCTAGATCTCAGCAATAAATCAGAGTATTGGCATATTCCACAGAGTGCCAATTCCAACTTTTAATCAGGACTATCAATATGCTAATGCTACGCACCTCTACACCAGGAAAGAATCACAACCTAGCTTGCTGCATCTACATTTCTTCTTTTGTGCTCACTGGCTCCCTGCCTCGTTGGTCTATCGCAAGGTGAAAAAGCATGTGAAAATGCACGATCACCAAAAGGGCTTTTAACAGACTTAGCAGAGCAGAATTCCAGCCCTTTGTAACCAGGCCTCCTTTTCATTGCAGTAGTTCTGGGCTGTTACACAGAATGGGGAGTGCTGCAAGAGAACTGCCCCAAAAAGAACTGCCCTGATGAAGGGCAGAAGCAAGCAACATCTGCGGTCATAAAGTTCTCAGAAGTTAAAAGGGCTTTATTCCCTTTAAGCACTGATTTCTGTTCTATCTGCTTCCACATCACATACCCACTTAAATCAGATGCCACTGCCAAGAGTTAGGATTAAGGGGAGTGCTGAACTCTCATTTATGTTTTCAAGCGTTCTTTCTTACTGAAAGTGAGGATTGTTAGAATTCAGTCTTTATTTCACTATAGCAATTTTCCAGGGGCAGTAAAATGTTCCAGTGTGTGCACTTCCCCAAGGGAATGGCTATCAAAGGGCTGAAGAAATTCAGGGCTGACTTCTTCTGAGCCATAAGAAAATCACAGGGGTATCAGCTGCTGGACAAGTCCTATCTTATTTTAGTGAAACTTCCCAGATGAAAAAATTGTCCTTTGATATAAAACGTCCTTTGTGATGGATTGTTTCAAATGTTTTCTTAAGCCCTTGGGAGTGCTCCAGAAACAGCAGCAAGACACACTGCTTTCCCCTCCAAGCCCAGCCTGGATTGCTAACAGCTCAGAGAGAAGCTGCTGCTCGTGCTGAAGGTCCTCTGTGAATGCTAGTAACCTCTCGTACCAAGAGACCTGCTGAGACGTTGCATGTCACTGAGAAACGTGTAAATTTGACAGGAAGCCTGCCAATTGTACCACCCTGGGGTGCCCCTTTGAGAAATTTCTTGGTTTATGCCCATTTCCATAATCTAGTATTTTGACAGATACAAGATGAAGCGGAAACATTATTCTTAACTGACGAGTCAAATCAGAAAGACTTTTTTTTAAAAAAAGATTCTCTATTAATTCTAAAGTTTTGCCACCTGTATAAACTTCAGTATCTAAAACAGTTAGACAAATTGGAAGACAAAGTATTTGAAAGCATGTAAACAGAAACACATACCATGACTTCAAAAGGCAACAGGATGATCCTAATCTGAACACAAACAAACAAAATCTAAGGGTCTGAAATTAGAACAGACATCATGTGCTCTGTTATCAAGCTCTGGCAGACGATAAAAACTCAGGCAGATAGAAATACATCAGAGAGCTCCAAAACCTGGATAACTTACCGATCTACTGAAAATATGCAATACAGGGAGCTACCACATAAGCAGATAACAGCAAGCTACAGCCTTCTGTTAAGAACTTTATAATTTTTCATTTAGTTTACTTTGCTCACAACAGATGTCCAGGTATGAACATGGACTAACAAATCTTATGTTGCTCATAAAGAAACAGGGAGATGCGTCTATATTGTCCCTTGTAGCGGACAGATGGATTATATGGAAGAAACAACAGTTCCCAAACTCACAAATGTAAACTCTTCCCATAAATACGGTCAGCCTGGCGTCTTCCATAGTATCTTGTCAGATAGTATACAATCCTTGCACAGGAAAAGAAAAGATTACCTTTTTACTTCTTGAACATAGTCTGCATTTCTGTCAAACAGGTGAGTTACTGAGTCTTTGATTGCTTCATGTTTGAAAGATGAAGCTGTTCCAAAAACGGTAACATTGGGAATAGTTGAACAGAGCTGAGCAACAGCTTGACCCTGCAAACACATTATTATGTTAGTCCACTGACATGGAAATTCATTGACAGACTTCGTAACCGCCAGTTCACTCATGACACAGCAAAATCCAAGGCCAAACATGTACAAGGACTTCCCAAACTCATTTCTTGCTACTGCAATGCAGTTCAGCCACAGGGAAAAAATACACTTAAATCAAAAGAATATTCTGAAGACAAAGCAACTGCAAGGAGAAAAGTAATTTATTGTATCAAAAATTGTACTGGAAAAGAGGCAGTGTAATTGAAAGAAAATGGCATTAATTTACAAGGACACCAAAAATGATTACTCCGAGTGCTAGAGAACTATTTCTCATTTGCTGCTTGCATCCTGTGAGCATTTCCCCCAGAGCCCCTTGAGCAATACCAGCAGTCCTCTTTGCACTTCACCCCTCGGAATGGTGCTGGCTGCTTCCGCACAGGATTCACATCCTCTCTGCCCACGGGGAAGGCCTCACAGCACCTCACGCCACAGCAATATCTGGCAGGTGATCTAAAAGTACATGGCTCCTCCAGGACTCAGATACAGCTTTTATTCTTCAGGTTTTTGCAGTCCTAATACAGGTCTAGTGCAGTCAGACCCAGGACAGCATGTAGTTTGCTGTTCCTAAGCGATCACATTTTCTTATGGTTTCAGTGGGAGAAAGCAAGGTAGTGTAACAAATACTGCAGAGTAAACCAAGTCTGGTTCACCTCTTATTCATCATAATTATTACTGATTATTCAAAATACAGGAATAGCCTTGAGTCATACTTAAGCCAGCGCCCCAACTTCAAGACTGATCAACAGCAAAGGAGATAAAATGGCCTAGAGCACATCTATCACTGGAACGGGCCGGTTGTGGACTCTCCTTCTCTATACACTTCAAAAACCCACCTGGGCGTGTTTCTGTGTGGCCTGCCCTGGGTGATCCTGCTCTGGCAGGGGGGTTGGACTCGATGAACTCCAGAGGTCCCTTCCAAGCCCTACCGTTCTATGATTCTATGATATAGGAAAATTATCCTCGTCATATATCCCTGCTGCATGTGGGCAGGAATCTAGTGGAGCCAATCACATACTGTGTCAGTGTTTAAGCGGCACTCGGGGCACTTCAGAATTTGTGCGAATGTCTGTACTTCAACTTGCCAGCTTTGGGTTTTAACTCCTCTAAGTTGAACCTCTAATTTCACGAGGCTGAGAGAAGAAGGGAAGCACTGCATAAATGCTGAGCCATCTAGACTTCAAAAAGATCCTAATGGGTTCTTTTTTTCGGTTTTGGTTGTTTGGTTTTTTTTACAACCCTAGGCTTTGTTTTACTCTTAACATACTAACAAATGTTGGGAAGGCAGACTTTTGGTAGCCACATCCTGCCTCTTGTAACCACATGATTCCATTGGAGCTCGCATGGTTACACAGACATGCCCAGAGGCAAGAAATGGCACTATCATTCTAAAAATAATGTCTGATGGAATTCAGCAGGTTCTTATGTTTACAGCCAAAAGATTGTCATTCCTAAACGACATGCATGACCAGTAAAACCATCCATAGATAAACACACTTCTGTTCATTCCAATCAGAAACCCTGATTATTAGTATGTAAATACTAGTAATCAGTGCTTGGGTTTTATTTACAGTAACATAATTAGATAACTCGCCTACCCTGGGAGTCTTTGGCATCCTTACATGTCATGCTGAATGTAATTGCTACTGACAATCCTCTGAGATAAACATAGCAAGACAGAACATTATTATTATTTATACAAGGTGGCATCCAGGAGTTTCAGACTGGTTTCCTACTGGATTAGTCAAGTAAACAGCTACACAGCAAGGCACAGTTTGTGTGACTCTTTGGACAGGTACCAACAGACAGAGAGAGGAGAGCAGGTGAAGGGATGCGTTCTTGTTCTTACTTGACACAAGAGAAATGGAATAGCACAGCAAATTGAACCACCTGTCCAACAGCTCAGAGAAGGACCCAGGTATGAATGCTGATTCACAGCATAATAATCCAAAACCAAACAGAAGTGACCTTTCCTTTTTAAAATCACCCATCATTTTCCTGGGTTGGAATCCCTAATCTCTTCGAAATCATAGGAAAATCCGTTTCCAAGGCACCTCACCTCACAAGATGTAAAGTCTTTGGGGAGCAGAAAATGTTTCCCTCTTCTCGTTCTTCACTTCTCTGTTACTTACGGGCTTATTCTAAAGCCCAGGTTTTAGCCTCCACAAATATGATAACATGAAGTTACAAGAAAAGAATTTATCTGGATTTTTCTTTCTTTTTCTTAGTCATTTTCTTTATCTTCTCACTTTCTGTGTCTCCCTTAAAACCATTACCCACAGTAATTTGGGTAAGGCAGTGTTTGATAATGTATGCTGCTTGAGTGAAATTCTGACATTATTGATCTATTCTCTAATTAGTTTTCTGCATTCTCAATCTGACTAGGGAAGATGAGGCATAATGAGCATATCCTCAGTCAAAACCTCTGAATGCTTAAAAGGTCAAATATTAAGAGTAGAAAACATGTTGATTTTTATCCTGCTGAAGATGATTAACATTTAACAAACTGACAGCCAGACGAAGAGGAGAAACGCACAAAAGCCCCAGGATGTGCACAACCCATTTTCCTTCAGAATGAAACGTGTTAGTTCACCCCTCCCTCCCCCTATACAGATAAGCTTATCTAAAATCCCAGATCAGAATACTTTCTAGCTTTCTGTAGATATTTAAAGCCTAAAACTGACTCATATGACCAGTACTTTTATAATTGGATGAACAACATCACTGAAGTATTTAGATGTAATTCCACAAAACATTCTTTTACAGCTTCTGAAGATCTTAATTTGACATTGACTCGCACTTACCCTTGTGCAAAGTATTCTTAGCATTTGCATCTTAAATCCAGGGATAATGGTATTAGACTTCTCATGCTTTCCCCACCAAAACAGGAGAACTGAACTCAACCTATGAACTCAAACATTTCACTGATTTCTGTGGAATTCAGCTAAGCTCCATAACAGCACTGTGGCTACACAAGTCACTCCTAAATCTCTTTTCTAATCCTCAAGTCGTCTCGCTACCTCTGGATTAGTAGCTAGTGTTTAGAGGGCTAAACATTTTAATCGTCGGCGTGAGGCCCCGGTGTTCAGAATGTCCATAGTTCACAAATGAAGTATGCACACAGGGGGTTGCAGCTGGAAGGAAGAACATCCTCTTCCCAGGGCTGTGGAGGGCCAGATGGGGTATCCGTGCCAGCTCCTCTCCCACCAGGAAGCACCCTTTGAGCACAAGGGCACACAAACCCTGTCCTGTCTTCTGGATTCCAAAGTCATTCCCCTCCTAAAAACTGCTTCACGATAGACAGAGACCAGAGGGACTTCAGCCTCCTCTCTGACCAGACAAAACCACAGCATCTCTGCTCCCAGTTGTCACCATGCAGACCAGATGACTATGGAAGCAGGCACCATGTTATCAGAAATAGTGTATGAATGCTAGAACCTTCCAGAAGGGCGTCCCATTAGATAGGCATGATTCGAAAAAATGAAACTAAAATTCTTCGCACACCTGATTTTCTATATACAATGCAAACTTCTGCATTAAGTACTGACTAGATTCTTGCTTCCAGAACTTGGGAAAGTTATTAAGTGGCAAAAAAAATAATTCTTACTTGGACAATTAATTTTACCTTTCATAGACTTTAGGAGTCTTGGAAATAAATGATCAGTTGCTTCACTGAATGGATATAAAGTTTTCTCTTAAAACGAAATTAATCTCCTTTAAAATATGTATTTTTATATACTATTTATGATGTCGAAGCACACATGGTGAGTCCTCAAAGAAATTAATAACTTGGATTAAAACATTCTGTGAAAATGAAGCATGTCTCCTAATACTGGATTTGGCACAGGAGTCTTGTGTCTTTTTAGCTTCAAAGTCTGTTTGATGGATTCCTTTTCAAGGTATCCTGCCAATTTATAAAACCAGTATGTTGAACCTAATCTACACATACAATTATTACAGAATTTATTATAAATTAATATCCTTATAGTAGTTTTAGATCCAGTAAAAAGATTGAGATTTCTTTACATTCCTTTGCTTTAAAACCCAACTTTAAGCCCACAGGACTGAAACTTCTCATACTGAGATAATCACATAAAAGAACAGAAAAGTAGATTTTTAAGAAGTAAAAATGAAATAGACTGTTCTGCGCATTTTGAACAGTTTCAAAGTGAAAAAAAAAAATCATTGACATTTAAAAGTCAATGCAAAAAGTATGGACAGAAGAAAACTTACTAATCTAATTATTATTAATACTAACTTAACACTGGATGAAATATAATTAAGGGGTGTAAGTTAGTGGATTTCTGAAAGGCTCTGACCTAATGGCACAAACCAGACCCCAGGCTGCTGCATTACAGCACTTAGAGGCCACTACACTTTCAAGAGAGCATCTTTTTTTGCTATGATGTGAACTGAGGCCAGCTCTAGAGAGGGAGAGAGCAAACCATCTAAAAGATACCATCCTGCAAAACTACTGCCATTAGAACCAACAGCATCATCAAAATTATCATTTCTGTGATATATTTTTGCAGCCTGAAGGTGCTGCAGCATTTAAAAAAAAAAAATTATTTAAAAAAAAAAAAATCAAGATAATCTCACACAAGAAACCTGTCTGGAACTGAATGTGAGGAGAATCTGCACTTCCAAAATGCTTTGACGCCACATAAGCATATGGTGGTACCACCATGGAGGTGGTACAAAGTAGAAAAACACTGTATGAAAACTGCAAGAGAAGATATCTACCAATCTCCTGGCATCAGCAAACACTTTTCTCTGGCGTTAGAAGTCAGATACACAACTCTCCATCTCCTGAAGGTGTCATTTTCCAGTTAGAGCAGAGGAAATTGGAAACCAAGCACTGCAGTGAACATTGCAGAGTGGACAAACTGAAATGTGATTCTTGGTCAAGCGTAAAACAGCATCTGCTACACTCAGTGCAACACAAGTAAGTTCTGGACTAGAGGGAGGGAAAGAAAGAGTCACCATGAAATAATAATCACTTCTAACTTCAGAATCTCTTATTTTCTGCAACAATCAGCAGGGTGTGTTTTTTCCTACCCCCTTGCAAAATTGTGCAGCTCAGGTGCATCCAAAAACTCAGAGCTGAATCCCCATCTGGTCTAAATCCTTCTCAGTTTAAGGGAGCTACAACAATACACCCCTGGCCCAGAGGATCTTGGCCCTCTCTGAAATGGCAGAAGAGCCAAGGAAAAGTTCCGAGTTCCACACCGCTGTGACACGACGTGCTGCACCACACTGCAGCGGGGAACTGAGGTAAAGGACACATCCTCTGGGGAGCGTGTGGCGCTTCCAGAGGCAGAAAGGAGGGCCTTCAGAGACTGCAGCCTGCTTTGGTCAGGGAAATGGCTTGTTGTGTATGGCCTGCCAGGCTTGTGGGTTGGATGAACAGATTATGCTCTGAGGCAGTGTCTGGAAATATCCTGAGGCATGGCACTGGGACTCTCCTGAGCTGCTGAGGGAGCACATCCATTGCTCCAGAGGCAGTCAGTGGCACAGGGCAGCTCAGCGCCCAGACGCCCTGTCTGTTTGAAGCCCGGTAGCTCATGTACGTCAAGCAGCCTAGACTTGGTTACACAGAGCTCTGCGTGAGCTGATTTGTTCCCTTCCTTGGCTGCTGGAGATGAAATAAGAGGAAAGCACTTCATCAAATGCAGAATGGCTATGAGCCGTTAATAAGAAAATAGCAAATGCAGCCCTGGGAGGTATCGGGTAAAGATTTCAGCCAAGTGGGAAGTGTTAATGCCACTGTACAGTATGCTGGCCAGGACCATCAGAAGAGCAGCGTAAATTCTAATTATTCCCATTCAAAAAGGACTGACTCAAACACAAGAGAGTTATTTAATGTGCTCCTACCTGCTAAGTGCAGACAGACCTAAATTCAGTCTACCCATACAATATTTAAAAGGATCAGGGATGCTGTGAGACCTATTTTAAAAGGCTTGGCTTTCTTACCAGCTTATTGCTGCTTTGCTGTCAGCCAGCTCAGAGTAAAAGAAATGTCTATGTATCTGCCTGGACCAGTGTCCCCAAGACGACTAAGGAAACAGACATCTGACCTTACAAAAAAAAGATATGAACAAACCAACCTGCTTTCAGCCTGAAGAAAATACAGACCAAAGAGAGATTTGATTCTGGCCTTGTTCTAGCCTTAATCACATATATCCTACCAAAAAAAAAAAAATCTGAAAGAAGTGCCCCAAGAGCAAAGAATAGCTAATTTTAATTCATGGACAATACCAGAAGAAGAACAAAGATATAATAACTGGCCACAAAAAAAGCCTGAAAATTGAGAAAGATTTCTCGCCATATAAGACAGAGCAGAGTAAAACTGAAGGGATAAACACACAGGTATTTTTTTAAGAAGAAATTTGGTAATTCTCTTGAAAAGGTTCCTATATGCTGCCTGTGATAGCAGGTGACTAGATTTACTAAGGTTTGCTAGTTTTTTGTCAGATTAAATATCACCTCTTCAGTGATTCAGTTTGGAGCACATCCTCAAATATTTGCAATTTATGCAGAGGAGACACAATAAAAAAAAAAAGGTTCCTGCCAAGCAGTAACCAATCCTGCCAGGATGACCTAAATCTGTTGCCAAGTGAGATTTACCCTTCAAATTCAAACATGGGAGCTGCATCTGCAACTTACTCTGCTTGTACTTCCTCTGCTGCTGAGCCTGAAAGGGAAGGTCAGATCCCAGCTTCAGGCTACCAATCCATGCTCTGGCATGAAAAGGCACCTTAATTTTAGCATCTGTAAGATCAGAATGCTACAGAACTGACTATAATTCTGCCTTGTGTCTGAGGAGTTAAGTGATGAAACTGAAGTGTTCACACCATCTTGATAAATGACCAAATGTTTGTGCTCCAAATATTCAGAAAAGGAAGTACATACAGGACAAACAAAAAAAGCAAGTGGGGATAATGGCTGTCTCTCAGAAATCTAAATGCCCAAAGAGTTGGTTTTCCAGGTAGGTATCATAAAAATAGAAACTGGATGAAAGAAGAAACTAAGTTTTTTTGGTTTTTTTTCCTGAGGTGTTGGTCTTTTTAATACAACTGTTCTGTATTTATCCTAATTCAACTAATCCAGGATTACAGTTTACAAGTTTACACTAATAATTAAGAGCAACATCATAATCTCATACAAGGCTGTGCTGTGACTTGTACTGAATACACTGACTTCAACAGTCTTCATTTTAAAGAACTAATTGCTTCCTACAGCAGATCCATCCCAGCAGAGTGCCCACTACTGCTCAGTTTTCTCACGGTATTTTCACCGGTCGCCACTTGAAAGAAAAGACGTGGGAGTATACTTGTGGAGGGAACTATTCTACCATTGTCTTACAGTCATTGCAAACCTTAAGCACAGCATTTTACAGTTGGTAGGCCAGTATCTGTCCCACTGTAAGTCATATGTTCTTGCAAATACGTATTTCTGAGCATTGACTTCTATGTATGGATATTAGAAGTTTTGGGAGCAGAGCATTAGCTGACTTCCTCCTTATTTTAGCAGTCGGTTCAAAAGGACACTTCAACTTTTCCATAGCTTTAAGCATTTCAACTCTATTTGTACTACACAGTTATCTATTTTCTTAATTATCCAACTGCCCTGCTACTCAATATAGTGGTTTAAGCAGAAGTGGAGCGTCCTGCCAAGAAGAGGCCTGACACCTGGCTACTGACCAAGCTGAGATCTTGGTCAGTACCAGCAGGAGCAATGATAACAGAATGCTTTGCAAGGTATTCTTTTCTTGTCAAAGTCTGATTGAACCATGCAATGCAACTGTGAGCCTGGACCACGCTTTCCTAGGAGGCCCCTAATATCTCTTCAGCCTCCTGTACTGCCCAGGTTGAGAGCTGACAGTCTCTCTAACTACCTTTATCTCAAGGGGGGAAAAGAGACAGGAAAACCAACCCAAACCCCAAAGCAGCCTCCTTTCCAAACAATTAAAATCAACAAGCCAGCCCTAGGAAACAAAAGCAAATACAATCTCTCCTTTCCAACCCCCTTTCTAAGCACTCCAGCAGATCCTCCTCTTCAGATGGACGGAGAGAAGGTGCTTCCCCACAACCAGACACACTTCCTACCATGAGCAGGAAAGATCGCATGATGCTCTGACCTTTCAGCTGAGTGGGTGGCAGGGAGGGTACTCATTTGGGGTATGAAACAGGATTCAAGCCTCTTGTAACAGAGAGAGAGGTACGTGAGACTTTTTTCGAGATAAGTTATCTTGGTACATTTCCTTTTTCTCTACATCATCTTCTGATGTCCCTTGGAACTTCTGGAAGTAACCAAACTGACTTATCTAATGCATCCCATCAGACACTGAAGAATTCCGTCACGTACTAATCTTACTCCAGGTACAGATGGGAAGACAATTGCTATAGTTACCTCACTACCAAAAATATCTATAAACAAAAATAAGGCCACATAAATAAACTCAGGCAATATGTAAATAAAGGTCCTTGAGTCAGGGAAAATTCTCTATTGAAAAAGCTGCAGGATCCTCCTAAAGGGGGCTGGGGAGCCAGAACAAAGAACCTCACAAACAGTGTTGAAGCAACAAGTTCTTTTTCATAAACTGCCTGAAGCAGCTAAAATAATGATCTTGCATAATGAGAAAGGAACAATTACAAAGTTCTTGTCCCACAGGCAGCCTATTGTCTCATTAGAGTGTTCTGGAATTTCTATGACATTTAGAAACAAACTGGACAGGTTTCCCATTTGCTGAAAGTGGGAGTGGACTTTCTAGCTATTAAAGTGACAGCACAAAAAATACCTTTTCCCATAGGAATTTCAGTGCCAGTTTTCTGTTTTATTAACTACGAACTTCATGAGAATGATTTGTTTGGTTAAGGCTGTTTCATTTTTCAGAGGATTAACAGATTGTTAGAGCGGTTTAAAGAATAACACAGACTCCTCTGAAACCTCTATATCTAGCTAACAGAAAGGAAAATATTCCGTTCATCTGCAGAGTGATATTTTACCTGTAAGACCTATCAAGCAGTGGGAAAAGTCTTTCCTTTCCAATTCCAACGCGTGCTCCTTCCTTACAAGGAACAACAGGCTGCACAAACAGACCTTTATCAGTTATTGGCCAACCTGGCCGTTCTTCCTGCATCTCTGGTCCTTTCCTTGGAAACTCTGTTTTACTTAATTACTTAGCAGTTGATGGATTTGATTTCTCCTTGTTCTCCTGGCAGCCAACCAGGGCCCATCCTTCCTTTAGCTTCTCTCAGGGAAGGTCGACAAGCAGGCACAGAAGAGGAGCAGTCAAAAGCTGCTCCTTGAACATCTGTGGTAGAAGAGAGGCAGCCAGCAGCTGCTTACTGGAACTGGAATGGCTCAGCACAGAGGCTGGGCACTGAGAGTTGCTAGAGAATTAACAGCACTTCAGAAAGAGAAGGAAGAAGTAACAGAGATAAGTGAGGTTAGAAAGAGGAAGAGAAAAAGAAATAAAGAAATATAGTAAGGATGCTTTCTCTTAATACGGAGTTTCTCTAGCTGCAGGCATATGCACAGGGGTTGCCTCTGGGTGTTGTGCTCATTCTGTATGGTCAGCCTGGGTCTGTACAGTGTCAGCTGGGCAAACGGCCTTACAAATAAACCTGAGCCTTTGGTTCCTGTAGAATAGACAGTCCCCCTGAATGTGTGGCCTCATGTTGTTTTAACAGTCCACATGAAAAGATTTAATATTAAAGAACAATAAAGTCAGCCATAACGCTCCAGGTTGCACAGTGCCAAAGCGTAATACGATTATAAATTCCTTTCATTTACACAAGTATTCCAAGCAGACCATTTACTGCAAGCAGGATTATCGTTAGCTAGAAATACTTTGTACAGGGAACTCATGAATTTATTCCTTTGATTACAGCCTTCTTTTATATGAGACCCTGAAAGAAGGTCTAAGGGCACAGAATTAGGAATAAGGTGTTTAGAGTGACTACCAGACCTCAGCAGACAACAGAATATTAATTTAGCGTAAGTAAGATGTAACAGGAAAACAGAAGAGGTACTCTAGTTTGAAAAGCTGAGATCTGCTAATGTTCTCAGGTCGAAATATTAAGGAACAGTTCAAGGAACTAGTAATACAAAAATCAAGGAATCATAGAATGCCAGGTTGGAAGGGATCTGAAGGATTATTTGATCCAACCTTCTAAGTAAAAAAAAAAAATAAATTTAAGTGAGATGTCTTAGCACTTTGTCAAGTTGAGTCTTTTTATTTCATTTTGTGGCCTGGTATTCCAAGAATTCATCCTACTGTTGCTGTGTCCACGCAACACAACATTTCCCTACTAACGATCCAAACTATGACATTCAGCAGCCACCACCGACTCAAATTCTGCTTTTGTGTATTTTCCTCGGGGTTGGCACGATAATGCTTTTCATTGCTTTCAATCCCTCTACAACAAAGCTACCAAAAAAAAAGCCTTCACAGAGTAGTGTCACACATGGTATTTGTAGGAGTATTCCAAGAGGGTCATTTACTGCAGGAGGCTTATGGTTGCCTACAAATACCTTGTGCAGGCAGTTGATTTAATTATTCCTTTCATTACAGTCTTCTTTTACACAGAAAAAGTACAAGGTGCCCAAGTTCGGGAATACAATGTTTGGGACAACACTCGCTCCTTGATTTCTGACAACCAATTAGGGGATTTTGCAGAGGGTTGGTTTTTTTTGGTAGCATTTAGTGTCAGAACATTTTTATTTCACTAAAAGCTCCTGCCAACCATTCACATCAGTGTTCTTACGGGAAAACAGATGCAGTTCCTCCCATCGAGTCCCCCGCATAGGGAAGTCTGATATCGAATCAAATGGCAGGGTTTAGCTCATTTCAGAAACTGAGATGCATCAGACCGCTTCTGTTACCCGGTGACCGGAAGGTAAGAAAAATTCCAACTTACCACCCCACCTCCTGCCGAGTGAACCAGCACAGACATGCCTTCTCGTAGGTTAGCAACTTCAAAGAGCATCATGTAGGCAGTTACAAAGTTCATGGGAAATGCAGCGGCTTCAGAAAAGCTCATGTCATCTGGGATCTTGTAGACAAATTCTACGGGGGTACAGACGACTTCAGCCCACGCATTGTAGTTCACGAAAGCCATGACTCGGTCTCCAATCTACAAATGAGCAAGAAAACAACGTTGAGGGTACGGCTGCAAATGCGACTGTAGAGAGCAACTTGTAAGACCTGCAACTTTCTTGTTCAAGCTGTGGGTAACTCAGTGTGAAGGAACTGGTGCTGCACATCTTTGGCAAACAGCAGTTAAGCTGCTCAGCTTTGGGCTTTTACTATTTTTAATTGTATTTCTTTCAAAAGTTGAATTTAACAAAAATACCCAAACACAGTTAAAGCCACCTCTTCTTTTTCGCTCCAGCGCTTCTCTGATGGAGCAGTCTTCCACCATCACTAATACAGATCTTTTTTTGCTAGCACAGCTCCTAAATAACAAATGGGGCTCTAAACAACAAAACTAGCACTTTTACTAACAGGAAATTTGCTTACAGAAGGAGGAAAAAAGGGAAAGAGATTCTAATGACATTGATGAGATGCATGTAAAAAACAAAACTACACCAAAGATAATTTTCACTCTGCTTTCTCACTCTTCACACTGATTCAGAGCTATTTTTCCTCTCTGTGGATTAAGAAGGGAAGGCCTTGTAATCTTACAGATAGAGCACATGAAAGGGTTCAGAAATCACTCATCCGGAAGATACCACCATCTGCATCCACTCTCTACTTTTATTATCTTGATAACTTATTCTACCAACACATTTCCACGTTTGTCATTTCTACAATCATGTGTCAGAGCAGAATTTGATCCTGCAACTTCAAATGAGCCACCTTAAGCAACAAAAATATACCTCCAGATTGAGGCACTACAAAATCCACAAAGTGAATTTGACAGGATTTAATGGAGTAATGAAATATTCTTCTTGAATGCAGTATTTCTCTACTGAATTTATTTGGAAAAGGTAACATAGTGAAAGGTTATTTCACATGCAGAAATAAAGATTTTATGTTAATATTAGATACAGTCAGTTGCTTCTAGGAACCTTTCAGGGGTCCAGGAGCATCAAATTCACACATTTTCATAATGGCCTTCATTGCAGCTTCAGGTTTTTAAAATTGAGATGGTGACTCCCCACAGACAGGCAAGAACAACAAGGCAACTGGAGCTCAGAGGTTGTACCGTGCAGAGAACAACCACACTTAGAAAGCAACACTCGTGCAGAAGTAGAAATTGGTCTGCTGGGGCTACCGGGCAGAGCTACGGAGAGCAAATGTCTGGTCAGTGTATATTAAGACCTACACAGACACAACTCTTACAAACTCTTAGTAACGGCTCATCACTGGCCTCTCCGGCACATCTATTTGCTTATCTTAGACCTCTTTGCCTTTCTGTAACGCACCAACAAAACCAGCATCCTTAACCACAAAAGGAGCTCTTCTATGGAGCCACCACAGTCTAAGTAGCAAGGCAGGAATACCACCAAACTTCAGGACTTTGTGTTTGAACTAAAATTAACAGCAGCTGTCCCTCTAAAACACCTTTATCTGCTTGATACTCTCTATCTTACATTGTCCTAACACCCACTAACGCTTTAGAAATACTACAGGTTGTTCTTGGACTATTTCAACTATATTCCACAGCAATGGAGTAAGGCACAACACTTTTACCTCCAGGCAAATGTTTATAGCACAAGCACATTTTGGTCTCCCAAGTACCTGTCATCACTTTGGCTTTGGGATATTGCAGGTTTGCTAAAAGCTAAAGTGCTGCTGACAGTTCTGAAGGGTCTGTCTCTTCTAGAACAAGGATGCTGAAACAGAACTGTCATTCCAATTTCACTGAAATGCCTCCTCCTTTTGAAAAAACACATTTCAACTTAACAATGCCTCACTGGTAACCACTCTGTTGTTCCCTTCTGCTGTTAGAGAAGCATCTGAAGAAATCTGAAGTCTGCTAGGATTAATTAGTGAATATGTTGTTATGTCCTATATCCTTCCAAACAAACATAAATGATTACCAAAACAAATGCAGAGAAGTTCTTCTTGGTGACTCCCACGGGATTTCTTCATAATCAATATCATATTTTACCACAAATACTATACAGAGCTTAGTCACCACGTCATCAGAGAGGTTGTAGAGTCTCCAAGAGACAGACTTTCAAAACCCACCTGGATCTGTTTGTGTGTAGCCTGCCCTGGGTGACCCTGCTCTGGCAGGAGGGTTGGACTTGACCTCCAGAGGTCCCTTCCAAGCCCTACCATTCTATGATTCTATGTCAGATTAGGCCTTAGCTCCTGAGAATCATCCCCATAACTAAAGAGAGATCAGGCCTGATAACATTTGAACTCAGCAGAAAACAGCTTTTTTCTTTTAATGGGAGAAGGAACAAACACTACACTATTATTCCATTAAAAAAGGCTTGATTTTAATGTAGAAATATGTTCTTACACATTGCTGTCAAAACGGACTGCCATTCAATGCTGTCAGTCATCACACGCTAACACAATCATGGCAAACGAAGAGAAAATAAACGGCTGGCAGGATCTCAGGTGGAGTAACCCAGGAAGTACAAACAAAGGGCTAGTAAGATACATATTTTCAGAGCATGAAACACCCACGACTTTAAAATGACTGAAACTGGAAAGATCTGCAAAGGGAAAGCAGGTCAGAGGATGTAGGGTGCAATCTCTGCCACCGTTGCCATCGCTATGGACAGCGGTAACGGCGTACCTCGAGGAGACAACAAGCATCTGGCGTGCTCTGAATTCTCTGCAAGAAATCCATACAGGCAGTGATGGAATGTTCTGGCACCTTCCTCATGGTACATTCCCCTGCTGATGGTTTCCTACCTGTGCAGAGCAGCTATCCTGAGTAGTAACCCTTCTAGAACACTCAAATGCTATCGCCGCTATGCATAATTATATGCAAAAAAAAAATAGTATGGCTTGTTTCAACTTCAGAGAGTACACCAGAGCACAAACAGAGCATCAGAGTCAGAACAAAGATGTGACTTTAAAAGAGACCCAGCGTGTTCAGTCAGCTGCAACACTGTGTGCTGTAGCCTTATGATGTCCTTTAAAAATAGCAAGAGCAGTTAAACTGAGAATGCTGATCTAGAGCAGAGACTTTCTACACTCCTTTCATAGAACATTCTTCTGCTATATGGAGTGTAACTGTAAAATACAGATATTAGAGCAGAACTGAAGCAGTAGGGTTTTTCAAACAGCAAACTTATTGTTCAGTTGTTTGCCACAAAAAAGCACTGGAAGATTACAACGTTTCAAGGCAGAGATGGGGCAGGAGAGAGAAGGTAGAGAAATGCCCTAAAGAAGAGCTCAGCACTGAGACCGTACTAGAAAAGAAATGGGTCATTATCCTCACTCAGCTGAGAAATTGTACAGCTCTTCTAGAAAAGCAAAAACATTACCTTCAAAAAAAAAAAAATTGTAGTTAATTGCCTTCTTAAGGTCAAGATACAATAAGAATTCAGAAAATGCAATTACTTGATGACAGGACTGACTCAGCAAATAGCTCAGATAGGACCGATGTGCATGAACTCAGGTTTTATTTAAAAAATTTTCTGTCTCCTTAGAGAAGAAAGTGCAATTTTGGAGGGAATATAGATGCTTTAACATCAATAATGGAATAGAAAGAAGGACAGAATGCTGTCTACATGTAATAAAAGATACTGAAAACCACATAATGCCAACCAGTTATGAAAGCTTTACTATAAACATTAACTATTTGTCATTTATCACTATTCTGTTAAGTGAAACAGATCCTTTTCCGGAGTTACTAGAATGAATCATATACCCAGAATCAGGGCCCCAATATTTTCTGTCTCATGAATGCACATAGTTCTGAGAAGCAATGCTTATTGTAGACAGAGGTCTCTAAGATCAAAAGTTGGAATTAGAAACAGCAGCACATGGACTTCGAGGAACAGAGCAACGATGGCAGCAAACATGGCCAAGAAAAGAAACTTCACAACTCAATTTCCTTTACCTTTTTTAAGGCACAAGTCACGCTTTCCAGCTCCTGTTTAGCCATCAAGATAGGCACATGGCACAAGTGACTTTTCAGGAAGAATTTGAAGGAGATAGCAGTGGTGGCTTTCAGAAACTAATTCAAGAGGTCATAGAATCGCAGAAGGTTAGGGGCTGGAAGGGGCCTCGAAAGATCATTGAGTCCAACCTCCCTACCAGAGCAGGAACCTAGAGTAGGTCATTCTCATGCTTGGGAAAGGGCAAGGAAAAACCGCCTTTTCAAACTCCAACAGGGTGGTGAAGGGTGTTGTGAACTGGTGATTATTTAGTCTTACTCTGAAAACAAAGAAAATATTACCTCAAATCCTTTCACGCTATCTCCAAGAGTTTCTACAATTCCAGAGCATTCAAACCCAGGAACGAGTGGCGTCTTCGGAGGGTTGTCGATATTCCCCTGTCGCACCATCAAATCAATAAAGTTCAAACCACTGTAAAACACAGGGAAAAAAAAAAATAAAATCAAGACTATTACCACAGATCAAAGCAGAAAAAGAGGAAAATTTGACATGAGTAATGGGAAAGCCAGAAAACTTCAGGGCAGCATTAAACAGCTGGGCTCTGTGGCATAAGAGGGACCCAGCAGACATTCCCATTCCTCCTGTGTGGAACATACTGACTTCACAGCGGGGTGCCCAGGCCCCGGGCAGAAGCCTACACAGGCAAGGCAACCACAGCTGTCCTTAGCCCCAGGGCTTACAAGCCTCTTTAGGAGTCACAGGTACAAATTCACAAAGGGCATTTTAAAATTCAATGCAGTGAAACACCCAGATTTTTATGAATACATTACTAGCTAGCAAGTAAATCCACCTCATTGCAAGAAGAAAACCCCCAAATCTCACAAATTACAGATGCTTTGGGCCAAGAGCAACTTGACGTAACTGTCCTACCCTCTGATGTGCCTTCAGGAATGAATCTTGCATTCGTCTCAGGCAGGAGTCCAAATTTTAACGAGAACTTAGGGAAGGGAAGCCAAGGGCAGTGTATTAGAAAAAAATTTCTTTACTGAAAGGGTTATCAGGCATTGGAATGACTTGCCCAAGGAAGTGCTGGAGTCCCCATCCCTGGAGGTATTTCAGAGTTGTGTGGATGTAGTGCTGAGGGATATGGTTTAGTCGAGGGCTTGTCACTGTTGGGCTAATGATTGGACTCGATGATCTTACAGGTCTTTTCCAATCTAGCTGAGTCTGTGATTATCAAGCATCAGACAGGCTGTTGTTTTAAAACTGTTTCTCCTGGATCACTTTCGCACAGTTTGTAAGGCTTATCTAGGCCTTTGGAACCCTCAGGATTGTTGCTCAGAAAAGAAAAACAACAACCCGGGTCTTCCCCTGTAGTCGCAGTTATGCAAAAATCTTGAAGCATCTTTGCTTTGTCTTTTATATACTACCTAACTTTGTTAACTAGAATTTTGGTTTTTTTCTAGGCAGCCATAGAGAAAACAAGAAAAAAGGTCCTATTTACCTCCTATGTGCATATACTGATTACTGGCACAAATGCCATACATAGTTTAAACTTCTAAAACTCCTACCTAGCTAATATATGCTTCAGCATCAATCCACTGTTCCCAAACACAGCCCTGTATTTATAGTTAGCCAAAACTGCTGCATACTAACTCCCCCAACTCTGTGGAGCGATGAACAGTCAGTCCTACTCACGCATATGATACTAGCAACTGCTTGGATACATAAAATTACTAATCTGCACAAGTACTTATAAGATGGAGCTTTAGTCAGATACTAATCGAGAGGCAAACAGATTGAACAGACCCAACAAACAAAAAGACAGAGTAGACACAGCATAAGCAGGGAGACAAGACAGTATTCACAAGATATAGGTCACTGGGGGGAGGGGGGGAATAAGGGACAGAGGAAGGGAAAAAAAAGAAGGAAATTCCACCAAATACAAATATTTATAATTGAGGTGGAAGGCTGAAGAGCAACCTGAACTTTTAGCTCTGTAAAAGCAAGACTATAGATCATTTTGTAAAAATGTGACTTTGACAATCTAAGCTGACAAAATCAGAAGATAAAAAAACAGAACACAAAAACCAACAAAAACACAAACAGAAAAAACACCCCAACACGCTCATACACAAAGCTCATAACATTAACCATACGAAAGGTTAGGAGGAGCTTGGCACAGTTAAGTTGGGAGCTTTGAAAGGATTTTAGAAAGGCCATTTCTTATCCAGTGGGTAAGGCAACCTCCTATACTGCCACCGTAATGTTGACCATGAATGAGAAACTCCAAAAGGGCAGCTGGAGGCAGAGCTGTGATGCTGAAACTCATGCAGGAGCAGACACCAGGACATCCTAACAAGTGGGCAACAAGGAGACAGATGGATATGGCAAAGACCACAGCTACTTGGTAATGACAAATGATTAGAAATACATTATTGCAGCTCGTTCCAGAAACATTCATTTTTATAAAATAACTTTTCAGACAAGATACCAGAACATACTCAGTTTTGCACCTAACGACACAATACCAGTCATCCAGTTCTGCTCTAGTTCCATTTCTCTTTCATCTGTCTTCGTCCTCAATAAAAGGCAGCAATATTAAATAAAATAGAGTTCACCTCTACCACCTGAAAGAAGGTTGTAGACAGGTGGGGGTCGGGCTCTTCATCCAGGCAATTAGTGACAGGACAAGAGGGCATGGCCTGAAGCTGCGCCAGGGCAGGTTTAAGTTGGATCTTAGGAAGCACTTCCTCACGGAAAGGGTCATTAGGCCCTGGAATGGACTGCCCAGGGAGGTGGTGGAGTCGCCATCCCTGGAGGTGTTTAAGGAAAGATTGGATGTGGCACTGAGTGACACGGTCTAGCTAGGTGTTGTGGTGTTGGCGTCATAGGCTGGACTTGATGATCTCAGAGGTCTATTCCAGCCTCAACGATT
This sequence comes from Baryphthengus martii, assembly GCA_013396935.1. Lineage (NCBI taxonomy): Eukaryota > Metazoa > Chordata > Aves > Coraciiformes > Momotidae > Baryphthengus > Baryphthengus martii. The sequence goes on from VWZK01004785.1 coordinate 82,833, forward strand.
CTATGATTCTATGATCACAGCTAACTTATATGACCTGATCTTAAAACAGGTGAAACAAGGAGACAAAAAACACTATCCAAAATACATCATACCCATTACATGTTTTTATCATTTTAATTCCCAGCTAGAAGTGAGTGTTGCTCAGCATTACTAACAATTTCTAGTTGCTTTCCAGAAAGTTTCCTCTTCACTCACTTCATCTGTATTCTCCTGTATGTCTATATGTTGACACATTCCTGTTACTCTCACACCTGCATTTGTTTCCATGCTTTTCCACTTTCAAATAAGGACACAAATAAGTTGTTTTATTTTACCTACCAAATTTGAATAAGCCTTATGAACATCAATAGACTGAAAAGCACAATTAGGTCATATGGTAAATCCAGCAATTTTTTTTTTTTACCTTTGAATAACTTGGAAGGCCCAAAGATGAATGGCTATTTTAATAACTACCTCCAAGACACCCAGCCTTACCAAGTCCTTCACTGAGATTCAGCCTGCAGCAGACACAGGAAAAGGGAAGTTTGGGTGCACAGAATACCACAAGAAAATAGATTTTAAAGAGTGATGGGTGTAGACAATAAGCACAATTTCTTTCTTTATCAATACCAATCAGCATAGCCTGTTCTGGTGTGTAACCACAGAAAGTGACTCCTGAACTTCAAGCAGGAGCACGTGCAAAGGGAGAAGTGTCAATGCAAAGTGACCCAGTGACAAAAAGTGCACCATTTCTTGCAGTCGTGTGGTTTTAATCCTAATTCAAGAGCTGGACACAAATGAAGATAGGAAAGGATTTGAATTACCAAGATCAATCATTGATATAGGGGATCTCCAGGAACCATTCAGTGAAAGAGCAGGGACAGCAGTGCGAACGGCACGGGCTGAATTACCTCTGTGTCTCTGGAGGCAGAGTTTATCAAATACGGAAGTACCTTCCAAGTGGACTTTCTAAGTCTGTGGAATATTATTTTCCATACCTGTGGTTCAGCTTTGCTGCACTTTTATTTTCTTTTAAGGGTGGAAAGACCTGCAGATAGAAAGCTGTATTCTACACTTCTTTCACCTTCAGACCAGCAATGGTCTACTTGGTTCTCCCTGCTCTGTCCCATGCGCTCCAGAATGCCCAGTAGCTTCCATTGCAAAATACGAAACCACGCAGATCATCCTTCACGTTTTGGTTTGGAGAGGTGCTGGTTTTGATCTCTCTTTCTTATTTCACTGTAAGACTCTACTGAAGTTAACAAAATACAACAGATCAAGTAAGAGGACCGCTGAGTTTTACATTCTTAAAATCCTTCCTCTTACCCCTGACCAGCAAATTGCCTGACAAAAAAAAAAACAGATGGAAAGGTTTCAAATGATCAGATCTCGTGCTTTTTAACCCAAAACACCTACAATATACAAACAAGACTGCCTTTAAGAACAAAACTGATATCCTATCCACTACTCTGCTATACTTAGGATTTATTTAACTTGCTGCCAGTTTTTCAAAGTGCTGTCATCTCACAGTGACCCTCAGAAGGGTCACTTCTGCCTCCTCCCTCATGACGCACATGTAGAGCCTCACGAGAAGGAAAGAAATGTAACAGAGAAAAGGAAAATAAAGAGAAGTAATTACAGGACACCATTCCTTATTCACACACCCCACCTGAAACACCTCTTCGTTTTTGTTCAAGCTACTTGTCTAATCTTTTAAACACCACACATACTAGTGCTCTGCAGGCTGAAAATTACAGCACAAACACACACAGCAATTTCAACCGCTCCATCATCATCAATCAGAAATTATTTCAGGAGATATGCAGAAGCTGTGACTCAGCTTGGACATCAATGGCTGTTCCATTTCTTAGTCACTGAATGAGGCTAACACATGACTCATCTCAGCTGACACATTTTCAACTGGATCATTGATATTCCAGACCTTTAAAAGAATTACTCAGTTGGCTTAGTGCTAATAGCAACATATCCTCTGTCTCCCCTATTTATAGTACCATACTACAAAATGCATACATCTGATTTAACTGGTGTATACATATGATTCAACTGGTTTCATCCCCCAGTGAATGCACAGACCACTTGCATTTTTTACTGATATATATTCTGTATCATGCATGCACTTACTTTTCTTAAAATAAAGGCTACATTTCTCCACAAGCTGATAGATAAAAAGTAGTGATAATCTATAGTAATGGTCAACTGCTAAACTAATTCAACTAAACCCATTATTTCTCATCAGTGTGTCTTACTGGAGCAGCCCATCTTGGCCTGTTCAGCACTGCAGGCATTAACATGGACATACTGCACTGGGCAAAGCCATCAGACATTTTTCTCTCTCGGATTCCCAGCCTAGACTGCAAATCCATCATCATCATGATCGATCTTCTGTATTTACAGACTCGGGTCAAGAAGATCGGCCAATTGATTTTGCCCGGTTGGGAAGCACTGACATTTCAGCCCTAAGGCCACTTGCAGCCAGGAGCGAGCAGCAGATGCTCTGCAGCCTACAGGCTCCTCTGGCATCAAGGGAAGCTTCCCAAACACACATGGTACTGTGCAACCTGGCAAGAATTGGGAAGCAGCTGAGCGGGTCTACTCCTGTCAAACAGCCAACGTGCAACGCGCACAGCTCACTAGTGTTAACACAAGCCTGGAAAGCAACCGTCATCGTAGCAGAGCTGAATATTTCTATTTTACTGCCAAATGTTCTTTTGCAGATAACTTGCTATTTGTGATACACACATATTTACTGCTTCCATGCAAGTGGAATTCATACAGGTACCTGGAGGGTGCTGGAAACCCCTCAGGCATTTAAAGGGGTATATCCATGTGCTCAGAACATTTTAAGTTTTGCACGTTAACTTTTGTTAACTCAATGGCTGAAAAAAAAACACTCAGAAAACAACCTATTCTCAAATGGAACTGCAGTCCTGCTTGACAGCAAAATGAGCTGCCCAGCAGCTACTGTGCTACCATTACTTCCTATATTCACCTCGCATGGAATTTCTTGCATTTCCCCTTGTGACTAGTAGAGGGGAAAAAAAAAAACAACAACAATAAAAAAACATATGAGAATACAAAAGATCTCATCCCTTCACTTATTAGGCAGATTGATGGATATCACCATTTTTTATGAGCAACAGCTTGTGACTGGCAGTGAGGGAAATACTCACAGGTCACAAACCTTATGATCCCCATTAAGCACAGGATGGAAAGGCCAGTGACTGAACAGGCCAAGACATTCAGCTACATTAACCTACCAGGATTTTCCAAGATCCGAGGCACATCCACTAGATGTATCGCTCAAAACAAGCTCACTGCCCTGTACCAGTATATTTTTTAATACGAGTTGCTTCTGAAAAACAACTTGGCCTTCACCTTGGAATTTATCTTCTGGAAGCACTGTTTTCACATAGCGGAAGAGAACAACAAAAGATAAAACCCTGCCCAGGCAAAATTCATTTACTCTTTGGTAGACAAGTTGTGCAATAAGACTCAAATGTTGCCTCTGTCACTTAAAAAAATAATCCTATTTCCATGAAGGAACATGTGCACTGAGAACCAGCTATCTAGGAAGAACAATCTGCTCCAATTGTCTGGGAAAAACCCTAGCCTTCTAGGAAAGCTCGTTTCAGGATGCTACCAGATTGCTAGCCACTTGCCAGCTGGGCACTGGAATAGAACACGGGCAAGTTCTCCTCAGCTCCAGCTACGCTCTCACACATCAGCTCGAAGGAAAATTACGACGACTAAAGTGATTCCCAGCATAAAAATAACAGCCAGTGTCAGAAGGGAAAGGGACAGGTGCCGAGCAATACACACGGGCTGCCATCCACATTTCCCAGAAAGAAAAACCACAAAGCCCTGAGCACAGTTGGCCAGTTTTTTCCCCCCATTTCTCTCTGCGGGTACCGTGAAAATCAAGTACCACTTTTTCCCCTCCATAGCTGCTGCTAACAGCACACAACTCGCCGGCTTCGCTCCATGCCCGCCCTGTACCAAGTGACCGAGAGCTCAGCCCCGAGCCCGGGGTGGGTCTCCCGGTTGGTGCCGCGGTGCCGCGGGGAAGAGCCGGCGGCCACGGGCAGGAAGCAGCAGAGGGAGGCAGCTCCGAGCGGGGCTCCCACCGAGGGGGAAGCCACAAGTGAGGGAAGTTCCTGCAACAGCCGCTCGCTCGCCCGCCGCGGGCAGCGGGAGGGGAGACCAAGGGGCTCACACCCGC
>VWZK01004785.1:87195-170613 GCA_013396935.1 Baryphthengus martii
GCCGAGGCTGCGGGCGGCCATCCCGGCCGGTTACTCCGGCCCGTCACCTCGGACACAACCCGGCTCCTCTCCACGGGCTGGGCCCCCCAACGCCTGGGAGCGAAGCGCTGGAGCCGCAGGTAGGAGCCTGCGGCCGTGGCCCCGCTTCTCGCTCTCCTCCCCGCCGAGCAGGACTGCGATGCAGGAGGTGCTTCTGCAGCCCAGAGAGGCAAAGCTGAAAAATCGCCCTCATTACTTTCATCTTGCACCTGGACACAACCCAAAGCCCCTGAGGAGCTTGGCGTGCAAGCTGGAGCCGGGTGAACGGTTGTCTAATCCAAGTGGCCTCCCTCCAATACCTACATCCCCCTGTGCCCCACACCTAATGGCATCATGGCTTAAATCTCCACTTAAGGTGCCCGTGTCTTGGCCATCACTGAGGAACCGGGTGTGCAAAGTCACTCCTTGCCCACCCCTTGCCCTGAAGCTGTTCTTGGGACCAGCTAAGTGAACACTCAGCACCAGGGAAATCACACAGGTAGGCAGTTCCCATACGACTGACACACGCGCTTGCAGTCGAAACTCTGCTGTAATGCACTTTTAAGCCTTTATACAACAGGTCTCTTCCCGGTAATCGATGGCGGTGTTCGCTGGTTTCTGCAAGGAGCTTAATCCTTTAGTGCGAGTACAGGGTGTGCTGTGAGACATCCACCAGTTGGAGCTTCCTGGGACTGGCCTGCTTTGGAGGCCCTAAGGAGGCTCTGGCATCAGCCACTTAGCTCTGTGTTGATGAGGGTGGGAGCCTGCAGCCTCCTCTCTGACAGCTGAAGGGGGAGTTTGGGGGATCCCTAGCTACGGTTCCACAAGTGTCTGCATTTTGTCTCGAGTTCAGTATTAGATGCCTGCATCAGTTTTTTCATGGCCTCTCAGTCTGAATAAGTCCACCTCTTCCATGCCTAAAACTGTGTATTATTTATGGAGTTTCAAAACTAATGGCAGCGCGCTGTGGGTATAGCGAGTGTCCTATGGACTTCTGTGTGTTCACAGTGCTGACATCACCACTGGCCTTCAGCAACTGAGTTCTTGAAAAGCTTTAGGACCTTTCTGGAGAGCAGCCCTGTGGAGAGGGACTTGGGGGTCTTGGCGGACAGCAGGCTCAACACGAGTGAGCAGTGCGCTGCAGCGGCAAAGCAGGCCAGTAGAATGCTGGGTTGTATCAACAAGGATATCACCAACAGGGCCAAGAAAGTCATTGTACCACTCTACTCAGTGCTGGTCAAGCCACACCTTCAGTACTGTGTTCAGTTTTGGTCTCTGCTATACAAAAAAGATGCAGACAGGTGAGAGAGGGTCCAGAGAAGGGCTTTGAGGATGACCAGGGGACTGAAGATAGGCTGAGAAATCTGGGCTAGTTCAGCCTTGAGAAAAGAAGACCTAGGGGAGACCTTATTATGATGTACCAGTACTTGAAGGATGGCTACCAAGAGGAAGGAGACTTGCTTTTTACCAGGAGTCACATGGAAAAAACAAGGGGGAATGGCTGCAAGTTGCTCCAGGGGAGATTCTGGTTGGATTCCAGAACGTTCTTTACAATGTGAACAATTAAACATTCGAATAAGCTCCCGAGGGAAGTGGTGGACTCCCCTACACTCGGCAGTTTTAAGACACAACTTGGCAGGGTGCTGGGCCATCTCATTCAAACTTTACTTAAAAGGTTGGACCAGATGATCCTTGAAGTCCCGTCCAACCTGGCATTCTATGAGTCTGTGATTTTATCATTTCTGACTCATGGAGGGATTATCACCACCATCTCTTTGGACTGTGGATTCGTTGTGGTCTGAGTTCATCAACATTCCTTAATTTCACAGTATGCATTTATTTCATCTTGGGTTGTGTATTGAGGACATTGTATTTAAAGGAAGGAAAAAACCTTTGAAGTGTCTTAACTATAACAACTAATGGGGTTAAACATTTTTGTTCACATTAACAAACTGAGAGAGTGGAGGAATGGGTACAGTTTTCGTGTTTCTTTGTATTTAGTATGTAGCACTTTTGAGTTTTTTCTATCTAGTCTGTAAAGAGTTTGCAGACAAAGGTTTTTTTTTAAAGCCAGTTTCTGAGAAGTTGTCTTCTTAGCTTGTCAGAAATGAAGCAGTAAACAAATACATGTTAGGAGCAAAGCAGGAGTACAAGCCACAGGAGAGCTTCACTAGCTTCATTATCTCAAGAAGTTCAAGCAGATTTTATCACCAGGGAAGTCTGATGCCTCAAACACCTCGTACATTGTGTTGGACAAAGATTCAAAACTAGCTCTTTAAAACCTTGGAGAATTTTCTGTGTGATGTATTAACAACTAACGGTTGTAAAAGTCAGGAAGCTTTCCTCCTCCCTTGCTCCCCTGGTAATACCATGAATATTCCCTTCCCTGTTCCCTGTCCGTGGCTCATTCAGTGCTGTAACAGCGAACACAAAGCTCTGTCACGTTGGATCTGGCCATTTGAATTCATGAGCAGGCGGGCAGCGGCTCGCTAAAGAGTAACTTGCCTTTGACTCCAAATGATTCACTCCACTGGCATCTTACTACAGGTCTAAACCAAATGGTAAAGTGCAGAGTGGCTGTGGAGCAGACAGCACTTGGCAGCTAAGTGACATCCCGACTAACAGAGAGGCCATGGGGCAGCTCGCTGGCACCGTGCCAGCGGCCTGAAATAGCCAGAGAAGTGAACCTGGACCTTTAGGCTGTGCTTGTTTTGTGTTGGTTTGTTTGCTACTGTAGTTCTGGTTTATGTTGATGACTTGGGAATTTTCTGATTGCCCCTACCCATCGTAATTTAAAGCTATCTCTGGTCCTCCCAGGTCAAAAGCAATTTATCCTAAGTGATTGAACAAGTCAAAATGATTGAGGGATGGCCATTTGTCAGAAACCTAACATCTTCCTTGTGGTAGAACCAGTACACATCAGTTGTGGTAACTGAGGTGACCTGTAGCAGATATTTTTGCATAATCCTGAGTCCATCGCTTTGATTTAGTTCATAACCACTTCTTTAAGAATATTAGATGACGCGGTACAGAAGCTTACACTGAGAGGTAAAAGCAGGAGTTACACTGACAGTTAACTGTAAATTTAACTGCTCTAGAAATAGGCTGTGGGGTGGCCATTCATAGCACTTAAGACCTCAATTAAAACACTCCGGTGGTGGCTTTCCACTGATTTCGGTGACCAGTGGGTTAGACCTGTAAAAGTGAAAAGAGAGGACCCAGATTGATGGTGTAGTTGAGCAGTGACAATATTAATGAACGTGCTGTGTGAATCTGAACAAAAGGGAATTAAGAATTCTCTGGTCACCGTCTTTATCTGCTGGTCAAGCCGGTGATACCTGTTCTTTGTGATAGTGATTTTTAAAAATGCTGTGTAGATAAGAAGGGAGATGGAACAGAATTTGTAGATAAATGCTGGAAGTTACAGTCAACATTTCTTCCACATTCAGATCCTTTGTTTTCAGAACATAGTCATTTGTTCAGCCAAAGAACCTCTGTATGACCACATCAGGGACAGAACAGTCTTCTTCACAGATACTCTGCTGAGGGTTGGTGCCTGAATTCGATGGAGGGGAGCAGCCATTCAGGATAAATCTAGTTGTACTATTACAGTACTTTTGGAGTAGAGTAGCTGAAGAAATCAAAGCTGTCCCTGGAAACACAGACCGCGTGGAAGGTCAGTCAAAAACTTTTTTATGTGCAGGCGTTTTTTGGAAGAACAACGATGAGGTTTGTGTTCAAGAAGGACTTGATGTCATTGTAGCAGTTGCCCTCTTAGCAGGGACGACGTTTAAGACCCTGAACAGTGGCTAATCTCTTTGCTCAAAAGAAGTAGTACATAAATGGCAGCACCAAACCCTGAAGTAGAAAGGTTTGCATTTTTTTATCTCAGAAACTTTCTCTGGGGTATAAATCACATTTTATCTTAAAGAATAAAATATTAACGTATTTTTAAGCTACATGATGTCTTTTTCTAATAGTTATAAATTACGTTAGTAAAATCATATCAACACATGTTCTGGCTGCTTTAATGCATAAACAGGGCAGCTTTTAACTTGTGGAGTTCCAAAACATTGTTTTCTTTACAGTCTGCTATTATAAAATTCTGTTTACTGCAAGGACAGAAAACAAATCCTCAGGACTTTCTTAACTTTTCAGTCTTATTCACCATCTTCCCCCTACAGTTTTGTGTGCTATAAAGCATCCATATTGCTTGACAGAAAAGGCATCCTATAGATTACATTTTGAGAGCACGTTCAGGATAGATATTTCTGCTGTTGTTACAGCCTGTAGTCCACCTCATCTTTTGTCAATAGGAAAATGGGTTTAGTGACTTTTCCCCCTGTGTCCATGTGTAGAATGCATTAACAAAGATAGACATTTCCAAAGGTATCTCTTAAGAGCATAGGATGCTACATTTATTTATTTGGGCTTTTTAAAAACAAAGGAGACCTCTATTTCCTAAGGTTAATTCACATTGAGATAATTGTTTTATTTTATTTTATCTTAGCCAGGGGCTTTTTCATGCTGATGAAGCTATGTATGAATCATAGAAGCAATGAAGCAATTCTCTGTTTATAATCACTGAAAAGAACTGCACATTTCCCTTCAGTAGAGAGAAACAGTTTGAAGCTCCTCTGAATCATCAGGAGTAATGAAAATATGTTGCGTTTTAAATTAAAGAGCAGAAGAAATCCAAGCACTCGCAGAGGATTTGGCAAGGCCAATATATGCCAATATGACTTATCCTGTTGACTGCTCAGTTATTGTATTCCTTCATTACTTTCCCATTTCTCTTGTATGGAAATTGTGCCCAGATAGATCAGTCACGGCCACAGTAGAAATTAAAGAAATGGATCACATTATCGTTGAACAAGAAATAATACAGTTTAAGAAAATTTAAATGGATTGTGAACTCTCTGCATCATGGTGATGATTGATAGTCGTCAATAAACATGGACAGACCAAAATAAGCCCCTTTAACAAAGCTTCCTTTATCTATTTATTTTTTAGAGCCGTACTGTGTGTTTGGCTAAGCGAATACATGATGTGATGAAAAAAATACTGTTCGGTATCTTGGCCTGCTCTCTGTACATTCTGACACTTCTGTTTGGTTTTCTGAAACTTCTGAGTTTTTTCCACTGAAAAAAATATGATTTTTTTTTTTATAGTAAAATTGAAGCTATATATTCCCTTTTTGGACTCACCTCTGAGAAATGAAGAAAAAAAAAGATCAGAAAACAATTGCAGAGATGGATAGTAAATCACAATAAGCAAAGTTACAGGAGACGTGTACATTAGGACTCCTGATCCTTACAAGCATCGCTCAAGACAAGCAGACAGGCTGTACTATCCCAGCTCCATCATTTCAGCTCTTTAGGACTTGTTTCCCTCTTTCCAAAGAGGGAACTATGAATAATAACTAGTAATACTCACTTACACTTGTAGTACTGTGCAAACACTAAGCACTCTGAGACTTTTTTAGGGTATTACAGTGCTATCCGTGAATTCCAACAGCTACAAGACATTATTCATACCTTGTTCTTTAAGGTAATTCATAGCAAAAGAAAGAAATTATTGCACATGTTAAATCTCCTGTTGAAAGTGCTGTGGTCAGTAACTGGACTGTTACATGTCTGGGGATGTACAAGATGCTTTCTGTACTTCCTTCATTCTGTGTGACTCCAGGCATTGAGAAAGAGTAGCCCCGTTTGGTATTTGGACCCAATTTGGTCTCAGTAATTAGGGATCCAGAGTAACTTGTTAGAAGCTTGTGAAAAAACTTCTCTGAACATGACAACAGAGCTGAAGTGTACAGGAAAATGAGAATTGAACAAATACTGAGAATAAGTTTGAAAAGCATATCCAGTTATTATACTGGTTTGGTCCGGTTGTTATCCACTCACTGTTATCATATCATCAGGAACAGCTACCTGTGCCTGTTATCTTCCAGACTGATTACATCTAATAATACACTGTATTTTTTGATCAAAGTTACCTTCTACAAATTACCAAGCTGTTTTGCCTTTTGTTTTTGTGGTTTTTTTTGTTTTCTCATTGAGTATTTATACCTATAATACAGGGAACTCCTTGAATCTGCTCAAGGAAACAGAAGTGAACTTTTAAGTTTACTAAGCTGAGCTCTGTTTTGCAGTTTCTGAAGTTGCAATCCAAGGAGCATGCAAAAAAATAGGTTGTCGCTCTGGAAGCAGTGATGCTTCTAGCTTGAATTTAAATTTGAAGGCATTATACTAATTTACAGCTTTTGTGAGAGCTGTTTGTCACAGCCTAGAATTTCCATAGGGTTTACAACACAGAGAACGCTCCTTTTCCCCCACAAACTCTTGATGCAGCTTTTGCTGCCGCTCTGGTTGTGCCCGCTGGGATGGGCCTTTTGAAGCAAAGAACAGGCTGCTCTGTTTTCTGAGGAGTGTTTTAGGATGGTCTGTTAATGATCTCTTTTCCTCAGTTCCATAGCTAGTTACTGCTTTCTAACTCAATGATTTTAATAAACCAAATGAGCACGCTGCTGTACTCTCTTTCCTCCCTCTGAAGAAAAAATAATACCCATAACAAAACCCATAAAAGCCAGCTTATTAGGAGATTGGTTTGCTCTGAGCGCTCTTAAGATGCTAATGGAAGTGTTCATTACAGAGCTGCTAGGTTAGATCTCACTTGGGCTGGCAGAAACAGGGATTTTTACTGAGTAAAAGCGTATGAGTTTGCAGACAAGGTTTAGAGCCTGTGTTCTTTTTTGGCTGGGATGAAAATAATTTTCTTCACAGCAGCTCATATGATGCTGTTTTGGATTTGTGACCACAGCAGCGCTGATAACACACCAGTGTTTTATCTCTTGCTGAGCAGCGCTTACACAGCACCAAGGCCTCCTCTGTTTCTCACGCTGGCCCAGCAGTGAGCAGGCTGCGGGTGCACGAGAAGTGGGGAGGGGACACAGCTGGGATGTGATGCCCCCAGTGATGGAAGGGGTGTCCTGTACCGTATGGCCTTGTGCTCAGCAATAAAAGCTGGTGGAAAGAAGGAGAGAGGGAGGACATTCAAGGTTACAGCTGAGGCTCTGCTTTCCTTGGAATGACTAAACATCTGCCTGCCTGGGAAACAGTGAATAAATTCCTTATTTTGCTTTGCTTGCATGCAAAGCTTTGCTTCACGTGATTAATCTGTTTTCTCAATTTTGCCCTTCGGTTCTCTCCTCCATCCCACTGCAGGGAAGGGAGCGAGCAGNCGCATGCAAAGCTTTGCTTCATGTGATTAATCTGTTTTTATCTCAGCCCATGAGTTTTTTCAATTTTGCCCTTCGATTCTCTCCCCCATCCCACTGCAGGGAAGGGAGCGAGCAGCTGTGTGGGGCTTATCTGCCCGTTCGAGTTAACCCACAACACAACTCAAAAGACAGCTGTCTTCTTTTTAGGGCAATTTTAACGGATCAACGGATGAATTAGAAAACAGGCCTGAAAAATCCTCATGCCTTTTCCACCTAGAGAAGTAGTTCCTTAGCCTAGAGTTACGCGCACTAGTGAAGTACTTCAGCTAAGCTTCTACTCTTGATAACAGCACTGTACCCAATATTTGTAATAGCACTAGAATAAGTATTCTAGTTTTATAACTTATTTATTGCATCTGTAGCTGTGTTTCACAGTACTGGAAGATAATTGAAAACCAAGTATTGTAGTCTGAAATGGGACCATTTGTTGACAGCAAAGTTACTATAGAAGAGGACTGACCAGGATGCTCTATTTCTTAGGGGCTTTGAAGACATACTGGCTTAATTTTCAGGGTACTTTTCAATAATAATCAGCTAAATGTTAGATACAGGTGAGTTCTGGAGACAGAATTAATGTAAACCTTGCACAGCAAACCTCCATAGTTGCAACCAAGACAAATGATTCTTCAGTGCTCCAGTCTTTTGAGAAATCAGCTCTGGTCCTATTCATAGACTCCACGATTTATAAGTGCATTTGGAACTTCTGGGGCAAGAAGAGTGAGGAGTCAAGAGCCCTTACAGCTTTGTCACACTTCTGTCACTAAGTCTATTAAGAAATGTATTAATAACAGGGTAGGCCGTGGCTGTAAATTCAAGGTAAACATCTCTTGTAGCATTAAGGGAAGCATTCATATTTTTCTCCCTCTAGAAACCATGCAGATAGATTGTAATCTTGGTAACTTATGAACGATCAGGAATAAGTATTCAGAGAAAGTATTCAAATGTGAACTGTAGGACTTGGCCCCAGCGGACATTAGACCTTCAAGTCCCAACTAAGAGGTCAAAGCGGGGACTGCTGATGACAATGATGTCATCGCACTGTGCGATTGTGACTGCTCTGCGTTTCAAAAAGCCCTGGCTCTTTGAGACACTGTTCAAGGGCTTCTAAGTCCTGAGGAAATGATCTTTTATATGGAAGCTTTAGATCACAACAGCTATCTCCCTATATGACTTAACACAATTTGAGATCACAGAATCATAGAATGGTTTAGGCTGGAAGATCGTAGAATGGTTTGGGACCTTAAAGATCATCTCATTCTAACACCCCCCCACCCCACCATGGGACACCTTCCACTAGACCACAATAATTTGCTTGATCTTTTGCCCACTCTAAGAAAAACTGCAAGAATATTTGAGCATTCTGGATAAATCTTTTCCTTTGAGGGTAGCATGGAAGGGCCACAACTACTTCCTGGGCATGCAGTTTGAGTCCCCCTCGCTTTGAGATAATTTTATATCTCAAGTCTAGCTGGTTGGTATATCAAACGATTTAAATTAAAATTGGAAACCATTCTAGACAAGAGCTTGGCATGCAGCCAGAAGTCACTTTGTGAAATCACGGTAGAAGGTAGACTACACAAGTGCTGGCATTTCCATTACTCTTTAAAGAACTAATTCCAAATGCAGTCTGCATCTGTAGCTAAAAATAAAAATTGGGAAGGGCTAACATGGAGACTGAAGTCAAGACAAAGAAATTTGAGATTTTAGGGAAATGGGAATTTTGCAAGATGCAAATAGAAAAGCTCTACCTTTTTTTTTGTGTGTGTAAGAAAAATAAAAACTTTTCTGCCTGATATTTTAACCATAAGCTAAGCAATGTCCTTTCATGGTAGGTAACCAGCCAGCATCCGTCTTTAAATGTGAAGATGCTGACTAGTATCTGGAATCTCAAGTAGAGGAGAAGGGGGATTGTGTTACTAAACCAGATCCAAATACCAATAGTATCTTGGTTAAGCTGCAGCATCAGAATTATTTCTGCTGAATGTCACCCAAGTTTCCTCAGAGACCTTGAAATCAATGGGATTGTCAGGCTTGTGGAGTCCCAGAAGACTATGAAAAAACAAGTTTTTCCACTACGAGGCTAGACCTCTAGTCACCTTAAAATCACCTTCTTAGTAGGAAGATGGAAGAGGCCTAAACTACTTTCATGTCTTTAACTGAAGGGTTTCATTTCTCCAGTTTAGAAAAGATAAAGCTACTGTTGGGTTAAAGAGGTTAAAAGAAGAGCAAGAACCTATCCACAATTATTAGCTAGGTTCTTGCTCTGGAAAGTCAACATCGTAGGACTTTTACTGCAATAAATTGTAACAGGGTGGTGGGGGGTGGGTGTGTTGAACTTGCTGTATTTTGAGAGAGAAATGTGGGTAGGAATATGAAAGAATGAAGAGAGAAGGGCTTGCCCTACAGACACACCTAAGCAAAAGAATCTGGTATCATTTCGTGGGAAGCAAGCACATAAAAAGTGAAATCCATGTGAAGCCGTTCAAAAAAGGTTCTTTTGCAAGTGCATGCCCTATCCAAAAAACCCACTCCTTTAACACAGGCAAAAAATCTTTTAAATATCAGGCTGAGCGTTCAGAGGTCTGAGGTACTGCGGCCGAGAACCATCGGGGACACAGAACAATACTTCCTCCAGTGATTCCTTTAGAGACTGACCTCTGCAGGAGACTTAAACGTGTTATACAGAAACAGTTGAACAGAACATCTATCAGCAAGGTTCCTGGATGACCAGGCAGACATAAATTTTGTGACCAAAGCTCTCCTCAAATAAAATTAGAAAGCCAAGTCTTGTCAAATTTTGGAGGGAACCGCTAAGAATTTTAGCAAAGATTCTGATGGACAGTTACAATGATCACAGTCCATCCTGCTGGTGAGCAACATCAGAAGTGGAAGCTAAAAGGGAAGATAGATCATTTTAACCATTAAATTAAGAGGCCTTTAATTGGGAAACTGTGACACAGACATGTCAATGTTGAAAGCAGTGACGGTACGATAGCTCCATCATAAAGTATTGCTGCGCAAAGGACAATATGGTCTCAGAAGGAATAGATTCCTGCTGGGCCCAGATTTTTCTGCTCAGGCACCTCAGCCAGGAGCTGGGTTTCTTTGCCAGAGTGGAGAACAGGAGATTCCTTCATCAGGAAAAAGCCATTCTGAGAGGGTTAGTCCAGCCTAATAGCAGCATATCCTTATGCTAAACAGCAGCACGTGCCACATCTTCCTTGACGGAATTACAGGACATGCGTAATGATACATCCTGATAGTAGCTCCCCTTTACCATCGCTCTCTCCTTTGAACTGTGCAGATCTTGTAATATGTCATCCAGTGTGTTCATGACGCCTGTATCACAATTTGCACACAACGTGCATGTGCTGCTCATCAGTGACAGGGCTTAAAGCAACTCCTAATTCACAACTTCCAGTCCTCCTCTTACTGATTTATGCCTGTGATCAATCTCATGCCTTGTTGAGTTACTTCATATCATCTGAGCAGCTGTCATGGATTTTACACATCTGTAGGCCTCCCAATCTGTGTGGTAAAGCTCTTTCTACCAACCCAACACTTACCTCACAGCAAGGTAGAAAAAGAGCACGTTATTAATCCACAAAGAGTTATGGAAGATTAGCTGTCAGGAACTAACTAACTAACTAACTATAAATCAAGCTGCAACTCATGAATAAGTTTCCAGCAGTTTAGGGTTTCTCACTTACCCCTTGTTCAGCTGCTCACCAAGCTCATTCCCACAACCTGCTGCGAGGTGTTTCCTCTTCAGCCCAGCCGCTCATGTGGCCACACTGTGAGACACACCAGGGAACTGCTGGGGCTTAAAACGTTCCGGACCATCAACTACAGGAAAAGAAATGTCCATGCAGCAAGATCTTAGAGCAGCGGTTTCCATACTTTTTCACTCAGACTTCTGAATTTCCCATGTGGTACCACAGACCCTCTTCCATAAAATATGTCACCTTATGAGCCAAGCTGAAGACAAGTAAAGGTTTGGGGTTCCTGCTGTTAAATGTTTCCCCCCTCTCTGCAGTCACAAAGGTACCCTTCAGCCAGGATGGGGCCTGATGCTGCAGCTCATCCTCTACCTTCCAGACGCTTTCCCATCAATCAATACTGAGATTTCAAACTCAAAGGGAGGAGCCTCAGTAAGGTGCACTCCCAAAAGCAAGGAAATGAAAATCTCTGCCATAACATGTACTACTTTGGTTCGGAGCTTAACAAGAGGAGCATCCCCAGGAGCATCCATTTTTGCATGCTCTCTAGCTCCAGACTCTAACTGTAGACTTGCTAGTTGTGTCAAGGAGTGTGGATTTCTAGCTGTGAATACTTGCCAGATTGTGCTGGGACAGGAATGAACAGTTGCACTTTGTTCAGTGGTAAGCATTATCACGACGAATCCTAGCTCCCTGCAAATGAAACAATATTCACTTCATGTGAAAAATGCTAGTATTCTATTTCTTGACTCGAATTGAAACAGCTCTATCTTTTCTTCAGGTTACAGTGTATTTGCCATTGAGCAGTCAGTCATTTACATTATATACTCAGAGACTCTTCTGGGCATGATCAGTCTCTAAGAATTATTATTGGCTTATTTTGCAGGTTCTGAACAATTCTCCATTGTTTCATATTTTGCGAGTTACAAGATGAAATGACAGCTCTTCTGGATGAGCCAGAGAAGGGCTTCCAGCCTGAAGCTGAACTTGCTCAAATTAAGCTGTGATGATCTACTATTAACAAGTAAGCTTTTTTTTGTTTGGTGGTGTTTTTTTCCTGGCTATTAAAACTACGTTAACACTAGTTCTAAGTAGACTGATTTTGTTCAAAAGTGTAATGGTTTGTGTAGAGTCATCAGGTGCCAATGACAACCTATACACTGTAGCAGTTTGGATGAAGTAGTTGTCATGACAACTCAATTAACTAAATAAACATATCTATATGCGGCAGCAGCTCATGTCCTCTGCATCATCTTTACCTCAGCACAAAGCATTTTGAGTATATGTGTAAATGAATCTGTCCCCGACCCCTTTGCCTCTCCTCTTGCCCTCCCAACCAGGCAGTGATGAAAGTGAGGTACAATGCAGTACTGCTCCCTCCTTCTGAGCACCTTAACTGCAATTGTTACAGAAGCGTAGCTGCTTCTGACAGTGCAGAAATCCAGGTCAAGTCACTGTCATCTTTCTCTTCCTCCCACTCCTCCCCATTCTGCCCTTGAGGTTAGTGGATTAGGTCACCTTTCCAGAACTGGCTTCCAGTTCTATTATAATTAAAGGGAAAAAAAAAAAGACATTTTTATGGATAAATACATGGTAAACTACCTGCTTGCCAATGAAATCTGTTTTTACACCAAAAATTAGCACAATCAAACATGACAGCCGGCCTGGGGCTGCCTTTACTTCAGCAGGTTTATGCCTGCTCTTTTACAAATACGTAGCATAGCAACTTAAGTTACTTCGATAGCTCCACTCACCAAAGATCTGTGGGCTCTGCAATAACTGACATATCTGAGTGAATGCCCAGGTCACAACTAAGTTTTAATTGCCTACAAAAGGCATGTAACGTTGTTTCATAAAGGAATAACTGTTCCAATACCTCCCTCAAACCACAAAGCACCAAGGAAAAGAATAAATAAAATGAAGGGTTCCTTATTAGAAAGTTGTTGAGGGTCCTGCAGGTTGAGGCCCAAAATGCAATATAAAGAACAGATAATATCCACCTGCAATCATCTAGCACCAGTGGCTTTTTTTTTATGTGTTTGAGAGCACCTCTTTTCATGTTCCATCTTTTACTTGCTGCTATTTATCTGTCAGAAAATACTGTGAGGGACTTAACAATAGCAATAAATAGAGCCCAGGTAAGTAAAGCATAAACCAGAAGGAAGATGGAAGAGAAATAACAAAATGAAGCACAGCGGTACGTGCCATGGTCTTAACAGGGCACATGACAGACTTTAACTGTTAGCACCATCATCATTATTGTCATCTCTATCACATCCTGGTAATGCCCAGACTGATTTTTGATCCTGAAGGAAGCATCAGATCTATGACAAAGTCCTATTTAGCCCAGAGAAAAAATGCTCAGTGAAACCACATTTGAATTTTAAGAAGAGACTTCAGTGGCCCTTGTCTAGTTTGCATTATTCTGCACAGAACAGCTTACACTGTGGTGAATTTTATAAGATATTGAGATTGATAGGCGATTTTAAAGAATATATTATAGGACTGCATTTAGGAAAGCGTGTAAGTCACTTACTTTTGTCCTTCTTGGCTCTGGTGTTTTTCTAATGGGATATAAGTTCATGCCTAAAATGAGACGCTAGGTTTTTTTAATAGAGATTTTTTTCTCTCAAGTTCCTAGTAATTCAGCTAGAAAAGTTTTAAACAGTGTCTCTGCAAGTTTACCTGGCATCACTTTAACTGTATTTTCTTAAAAATTAGAAGTTTAAAAAAACACATAGAGAGTAAGTGCCAACTCCTTCCTCCAATCCCAGCAACAATCATCTCCAAGACCCCTCATAAAGCTTACATGGCGTATTCTCAAAAGGTAACATTTCAGTATCACATTTCTGGCTGTCAGATTCAAGCAGAGAATAATGGATGAACTAGGTCAGCATTTACTTAAGGACCAACCCTCACTTCAGCAGAATAGACATATGTTATGGCTGGTTTTGAGATGCATCACCTCACTGTACTGCTGTGAAAGCCTGAAGCCCAAGGATTCAGTCTGTCGTTCTCGGGCACGTACACTTGAAAGTCACTAGAAAGTGCCAAATTGAAGGAATTCAGTCCAGAAAAGGTTTAATTATATAAAGTGGAAATAAAAGACCAATGTTTATTCTGAAGAATTTCAGAAGTGTTATGAGAAATTGTGTAAAGTCTTAGTTGTGCTGCTCAGGCTGGTTTGAGGGCATTGGGTGTTGTGAGCTTTGCCTGCCTCTACAAGGCAGCCCAGGACTCTGGTGCCTTCTGTGCAAGTGTTGGCGGCCCCACGCTGCCAGGCACCTGGGAGAACTTTTGGATTAGCAATTCAGCAAAGAGCTCTGGTCCTGTTTATCTGATCAGCCTCGCTGAAAGCAAGGAAAACTCCTTCAAGCGTTTGAACAAAGCACATTTTCTGTATTGAATAAAGCTAGAATTTACCGTGCCTGCTTTGCTAATGGGCAGCTCCACACAGGAGACGAATCGTCAATATCTCTGGAATTGCACTAATTTCCACCAGCTGCAGATCTGACTCAGTGTCTAAATGTGACTGAAACATCTTTATACCCTGAGCTCTGCAATACATCTCCAGGAACCACATGACTGCCCACCACATGAAATTGTGAACCATCTGTCTGTCCTGCTTAATAAGGCTTAATGTTTAATAAGTAAATGAAATATTTAATATTTACAGAAATCAGACTGCAGGCTGTGCAGTTGCCAAGTGCAAAATGGCCAAAGGAACGTACACAGCTGCATTTCTGCCGCTGTGGATGTAGCTGAGGAACTCCTCTGATGCCAGACGCTTTCCGAAATTAACATTTCTTAATGAGCAAGCTGCAAGAGCAGAAAGGTTTCCTATGCTTTTGTTCAAGCAGAAGGACGCTAATATCTTAAGCAGGGCCTCTGGATAAAAATGTAGGTATTAATAAGTAGGATCCATAGTTCAAGCAGCTAAGAAACTTGCTTACCTCTTTTTGTTCCCATGGACGATCCTTCATCCTTCCCTGCTTGTCTCTTTGAATCTAAATTACTTCTTTTTCTTCATGTTACACTTACAACATAAACTGATAAAAATGCTCACCTAAAACTTTTTAACTTGGACATCTGTGAATAACCAGCTTAGATATGAGACACAACTTGGAGGATGTCAAAGCAGCTTCCTTCCTGACAGTTAAGACCCAAGAATGCCTCCAAATGTGGCATATTAGTAGTGTTAGATACCAGCCCTCACCTGGGCTATCTGGGAAGTACCGAACTAAAAAACGCTACTTGATAAAGTTTTACTGGAGCATTTACTTTGCCTGATGCTCATACATTCAGAGCAATGTTTTATGCAGTAGGTAAATTAGCGTGGTAAATAGTTATCTTTAGTCAAAGCTAGAGTAAATACCCCAGCAAATTCTGATAATTAAAATCAGTGTTATAGTTCTGAATAACAGGAATATATTTGGAAGACAATTCTCAAACCAAAGGGATTTTTTCCTTCTACTTGAGAGAAATAATTTTCCTAGCAGAGAGCTCGCTCTTCTTCATTTTTAGGTCTTACGAAAACCAATTACCAATTTGCATGGCTTCACTAAACAGCCATATAATGGATTACTGAGACAGTGAACAAGGCAGGCTAAGGGTATTTGAGATCTTCTGTTCATTCCGTCTGGAAGAAAAGCAGGAGTCCAGGCTTATACTGAGTGTATCTTCACGTTGCTCAGCCATTGATGGACAGTCAGTCTGAGCGAATTGGAAAAATATGGTTATTTCTCGCCCATCAGAACAAATTCCAGGAGAATTACGTAGTAAACCCATCATTTCAGATGTCATCATGTGAGCAAAACAGCAAGTTGCATGTGGTCCATCATGTGATGCTGAGGAGATAGAGGAACACAGCCCCTTTCTAAAGGGCTGTAAATGATGCTGTTTGGACAGGCCTGTACCGAGCTGCCCCCCAGAACACAGCAGCCACTCTAAGGAATTCCCAGGCAGTTGCTGCCCGAGGGTTGCCTGTGCTGGCCTGAAGGCTGAAGCAGGCCCGGAGCACCCGGGAGATGTCCCCCTCTGGTGGCAGCCCGCTGGGATCCTGGCGGCTCAGCCCTACTCTCCAGGCACAGATCGCTTCCTTGACATTAGGCACCTTCCTAATTCTTTGGTGTTTTTCTCTTACTGGGAGGGAGATCTGACCACAGCTCCCGCTAGAACGACCTGTTTCCCCTCACCAGATAGATTCTGTTTCTTAATCACAATCTCCTATGCTCTTCTTACATCCGAATCATCTCATTTTTTCTCAAGTCTTTTTTTTTCAGCATTCTAGAGCTCTGTCCAGGGCAACAGGTTCTCACAGATACAAAGGCCTCAATCAGATCAGGTGCCTGTCAGCCCTTCTCAGCCAGATGATGGTCGAGAATGTGCTCCATCCACTGCACACACCTTTTTGTTTTCTTCACATAAGGAGCAGTTTGATGCCAGGTGTGTAACATCAACTTCCTTTCTGTGAAACACTATTCGTAGATTCATCCACAGATTCATAGAATGGTTAAGGTTAGAAGGAACCTTAAAGATCATCTCGTTCCAACTCCTCTGCCACAGGCAGGGACAGCTCCCACAAGACCAGGTTGCTCAAGGCCCCATCCAACCTGGCTTTGAACACTTCCAGGGAGGGGGCATCCACAACCTCCCTGGGCAACCTGTTCCAGTGTCTCACCACCCTTACTGTGGAGAATTTCTTCCTGACATCCAGTCTAAACCTACCCTCTTCCAGCTTGAAACCATTACCCTTTGTCCTATCGCTACAAGCCCTTGCAAACAGCCTCTCCCCAGCTTTCCTGTAGGCCCCTTTCAGATACTGGAAGGCCTCTATAAGGTCTTCCCGGAGCCTCCTCTTCTTTCCAAGCGCTGGTGGACCTTTGTTTACATCTGTTCTTAATTCATCAGTTACTGCATTTCTAATTTAACAGTTAACAGCTGAATTCCACAAATAACGCCCTCTGTATGACTTCCCTTTTTAGCAATTAAACCTGGCAATGAACCACAGCACTCCCATCTTACTCAGTTCGTTTCCCATAAATATCTGCAAACCGGTACTGTAGATGATCTAAAAAGATCTTGCTCTTAGATTTAGAATTATACCCTAATATTTTAAGAATAACTAACAATATGTTCTAAACAAACTCAGGCTTCTGTAAAAGTACTGATTTATGAAGTAGAACCATTGATAGCGCCCGTTATGTAGATGTTAAGAAATAAAATAGTGAAAGATACAATATAAAATCTAATTGCGATAATACCCATTATCAGTGAAAGTAGGTACGCAGAAGAAACTAAAGCCTCAGAACATGTACTTTGGCACAACTGCGCTAAGGTTAAGGAATTTACTGTGATTTAGGCCAGCTACACATCTGCAGCAATTCAATTATTAGAAAAATAAAACAGTTTCATTAACTTTCTCTAAAATAGAGAATAAAATAAACACTATTTAAACCTCCTGTTTATCACCCTCTTTTCTACAGGTGTTTATACAAACTCATGTGAATACAGATTCACATCACTATGTCCTTAGTCCTTCAAACATTATTCACATTCATTTCCACAACTGGCTCTCTGGCTCTTGCTGGGGCTCTGCAGGAGCATTATGATCTACCACAGGGCTCAAAGACAATTTTGGCTTTCCTCTGAAGAACTGTTCCTGTTCGTTGCCAGCGATTCTGGATTTTACTATCGGCATAAAAGGAGATGCCAGCACTTGAGGACAGCTCAGCCAATATTTTGAAGCAGCTGTGCTAGCGGTCCAGCACGGCAGCAGCTGCAGGAGGACTTGTAGGGGGGTGTCTTTAATACAGTGTCTGTGCAAACATACTTTATAATGAGAGTGGAGATCAAGGCAAACATAGGTCAATAAATGATCATGACTGGACAGTCTAAAGGATAACAGAATTCAGGATGAGAAGAGAGAAATACGCCCATAGTAATGAGTCTGTTGCCAGCCAGTGAACAATCTCTTCCCTGCAGCAGATTCTGACAAACAGGATGATTATTATTCATTAATGTTTCATTATTACTTGGATGTTTTTCTTCCTAGCACATGTGCTTTTCATTTTGAAAAAATAAACAAAATCTACCCTAAATCTGGAGTAACAGACAGCCATACAGTACAGTACATTTAATTAACATCATAAAGTATGAAGAAATTTATGTTGAAACTCAGAATCTCATACGCTAAGTGAGCAGTCTGAGTACAGAATTACAGCTTCTTCAAGGAATCAGGAACAAGAGTGATTCTTTCTTCTGTCTTCCTTATTTCTTATGTTACATTTTTGGAAGAGAGAAGGTTAGAGGGACAGAGGAATTACCTAACGGCTCTTTTACTATAAGTATTTATTTTTGTTTAACTGGACATGATTTAACATGTACTGTTGTGAGAACTGCATTGCTATGGCAACCAACTATAAAAAAAAAAAAAAATCACTGTAGTTTTATCACATACATATTGATGTGTAAGCACTCACATGAGGTTTTTCTTGAAAGACAAAAACATCTCCAGACTTTCTGTTCTATATATATGATTTAGGCATAGGTTGACTATAAATAACCTCCTTTCTTCAGTATTTACCCTCTCATCTAACTGCCTTAACCCTGCATGACTCTAGCTATGCAAAAGTGATATGCATTTTAACTGAGTAGCCCACACTGAACTTCTTGAAATGAACATTTAATGGTTTTTTTTTCCCCATGCAGAAGTGCTGGAAGCTAGTAAATATACTATATCCTTTATAAAGTAATTTTCATTATTTTTTTAATATGGTTATAATTGTTAAATAGAAATTCATGTATCAAATACATGTACATGTGAAATATTCACATAAATGTTAAATACCAAAAGCCTGATTTTTCAAGCACTGAAAAATGTAGAAGCATTAAATGCTGAATCACTGCACATTAACTAAAATAATGACTAACAACTCGCATTAAAGTGTATGCCACTTATTTGAGTTAATTTTATATCAAGTCCTGTTCTTGTTCTGATAGAAGCCTTTGCACTCATTTTACTGTCATGCAGGCCTCACTTAGCCCATAGCTAGAGAATGTAATCTGGAAGATATTTTTAATACCCTTTTTAAGCTGAGCAATGGCCTTGGTGATTTGTTTGTAAGAAAAAGTTCAGAGAGTAAATATGTATGAATAAAACACCTTTTCAGACTGGAAGGTGTATTAATATACCACACTTAATACAAACAAGGCATAAATGCATTTGCAATCAGTAATTCAAGGCAAAGGAGTCCTTTAAAAGGACCACATTCAAAATAAAAGTAGATACAAATCTACTTTAATAATATTCAAGGACCAGTAAGAGAGAGCCCTGGCACACCCAGGGTTACGTAACTTTAAAGACAGATCTGAAAAGGAGCAGCAAAACAAGGCCTTTTTTAGATGCTTAGACTTCTGTATACAGTAAAAAGGAGAGCTACTTGTCCTAGGCCGGGAACCAGTTTAAGGGCAGAATACAGCATTTGCCAATGGGAAATTCTCAGAACAGCCTGTTTACTAGATCTTTTCCCTTTGAAGTTTAGACAGCTTCCCTGCAGCCAAGGCCCAGGAAAAGAGTGATCTCCCTGGAGAAGCCATCTTTTTATGAGTTTGCTCTCTCACAAATAAGGCACAGCAACACTCTCCTTCAAAATCCTGAGGTACAGAGCAGCTGCAACTTTCCTTTAATGGACTATTTAACTACACAGGGCACTGATGCAGAAGAAGTGAGGGTTAAACTCTCCACGATACCCTGCTTGGGGCACTTTCCACTCCTTTTCTCTTGAAGGTAGGAAAGAGACTACAAACACGATATGGATTGGTTAGGGAGGCTGCCTAGGTTAGGGGGAGTCAGTCATCTTCTATTTTGTGCCTCGAGAACTGTGCCAGAATTGTATCTGAAGATTGCCCAAGGAAACAATTTCCCATTAGTAAATGTGGGACTTGCAGAACTGCAGTTTTACTAACAAGCACTTAAATTTCCTTCTGTTCTTTTTGTGCTCAAAGGAGGGGTTTGGGCACTCAAATCCCAGACTCATCCAAATAAAGAATGAGTCTTTTAAGTTAAGAAAGTACTTCCCAAATTTCAAAACTAACGTCAGTAAAATTATGTAGGATGCAGAACGTGAAGCATGAAGCCCCCAGTGGTTTTACTGCAAATCACTCAGGGATTTTTGGTTGGACTCGTCAGTTTTGTTTTTCAACTAGTTCAGGTGGTTGATTTCATTCAAAAATAAACAAGATTTGTATTTGCTAAAAGAGGAACAGCTCTTGTTGCTGTCCTTAAAGTTCCACACAATAATGTTTTAAAACAGAGATATAAAAACAAACAACGTTTTGAATTTGCACAATTTGTACAGTTTCTGTGCCAGATCTGGTTAAGAGATAAGGAAGAAGAAAATATGCTGGGAACAGAAGAGGATGGTAAGTTAGTAATTGTATGTCTTGGCACCTGTTTTGTTTACTAATCAAAGGTCTAATTGCTTTGCTCTATTTTAATTAACAATGTTCTTGTTTTAATCAGTTACATTCCCTGCGTATATTAGTGTGGACAGAAACCAGTGATATGAATATGATGAAGAGTTTAAAGTTAAGCTTTGAAAAATGTTTCAACAATTTCACAAGTGTTTAATAATGAAAAATAAAGCTGTTCTTCATAAACATGGATACTGCTTCTCCCAGGGTTTCATCCCAGCCAATGAAAAAAAAAAAGTCTTTTTTTCTCTTAACTTAGTCAACTGATATCAAATATAATTAACACAGGCACCAAAAGAGCTAATGTAAGAATACGAAAGGTTTGATGGTATTTAGATATGTGAAAATGTCCAAGCTGGCTGAATCTTTTGAAATGTCCCAGGCAGTCTATTAAGAACCAATCTCAATGTTAGTAGCAATGATCTTTGAAACTTAGGGAACTTTATCCTCTTCCCTAAAAGAGGCTGGGAAAAGGCAACCAGTGCCCTATGAAAGAACTGGAGAACGCTTACAAATTGTTCCAGTTCCTGGGAAGATACCAGAACAAATAACCTTTACCTAAGTGTTTTAATTAACAAGAACATGTGTGGCAACCATTGTCTTTTCCCTAAGAAGTGTTTCTGACAAACGTGCTTACTTCCTCTGGGGGGCAGGTAAGAGGCTCGGTGTATAGGGGGAACTACAAACCCTCAAGTCATGGCTAAAGCCCTGCCTAATGTGCAACCTAAGAAGGGTTGGTCTGTCTGGAACTGATAGGAGTGTGTTACACAGCTGGACAGAAAACCAAGGAGTTCATTGTCAAAGCGGCAATAACCAACTAGGATTCTGCAGAGGCCTGTTCTGAGTCTGCTTACTCTTAAATTGTAAATGAAACAAGAAATATATTCATTAAACTTGAGGATAACAGCAAAAATGGCAATGTCTGAAAAACATTGTGAAAAAAAAAAAGTAAATCTGACTTCTGCTCATTTACAGCACAGTTCATAGGAATTGTCAGCAACTTTTCTATCATACTTGCATCTATGAGTGAACAGAGGAGGGGAGCATAAAGGGCAAACACCCAGAACAACCACCGAGTGTTTTTCTTCATCTTATTCAAAACTAGCACTAGGGCTTGTGAGTCTGACAGACACCAAATGCTTTTAACTCACACAAGTTACTCAGAGAAGATTGGCTGTTTAAGGACTGGTAACTTGTTTACTTGCATCTCAAATCCAGCCTAAGTCAATGATGCTTTTAAAAACTTACCCATTTGGCAGTAAGGTCACGACCACGATGAACAAGCTTCTAGTTCAGCAGCAATGAGGAAACAGGGATTCACAGCACAAAGGACACCTGACATGCCAATAAATCTGTTGTGGTTTAGGGTCAGGGCAGCCCTAAAACCTCTAACAGACGCTCTCTGTTAACCCTGCTCCCTCCCCAAAGGGGAAGAGAAAAGGAATAAGGGAGAGAGACTTATTGATTAGAAAAGAAACTAGAACAGCTTTAATGAAAAGGAAAATAATAATAATAAAATGGGATATACACAAATATATACAAGATACAAGACCAGTATCGAACCCAAACCCCCTGATGGCAAGTACATCTCTGTCACCACTGATGCTGTGGAGCAGGCACCGGGAAAGTCCCAGACAAGGCCCAGCAGCAGATGGGAACCGGGTTCAGGAGCTGGATTCCAGTAGTGGATTCAGGAACACTGATCAGGATTGAAGGCAGAACAGATGGAGTCCTCCTTGGATTCCAGATGTTGAAGGAATGAGGAAGAATCCGAGCAAGGGCCCAGAGCAAGAGCCCCCGAACCGAGAGCAACTGAGCCAGGGCCCCCAGCAGCTGCATACGGCATCTATGGGATGGAACAACCCATGGGTCAGTTTAAGGGCACCCGAACCCAAACCCCGCTGATGGCAATTACATCACCGTCACCACTGATGCTGTGGAGCAGGCACTGGGAAAGTCCCAGACAGGGCCCAGACACCTGACATGGCCAGGTGTGACTCCTAAAGGTTCAACTATAAACTTTTCCATCCTCATGAATACTCAAGTCCACTTTTCTTTCCTTAAGATGACTCCCTCTAGGAGCCAAGTGACTGATGCTAACAAGATGTTGAGGAACAAAGTTCAGTATGCGGACAACTGTACTAAGTCTTCCATAGCCTACAAAATCTATGAGAAATGTTAAATTGAGCAAGAGTAATAAAATTTATTAAACCTCCCTCTTCCCTCTCCAAGCCCAACTGAAATAAGATTCTGAAAGCACTTGCCAACTTTTATACTTTTATTGTGCATGGCATAAGTGCTTAAAGATACCACACAAGACTGTGCATTACGCTGTCCAGATGTAGTGTGCCACATAGTAAGAGACAGACAGACTCCAGAAGTTTTCATATTCTAATTCAAGCAGACAAAAATTAGATAAAATCGTGTTGTCTCATTCTACAGGAAGGCAAACACAGAAAGTGTCTTAGATCACACAGAACAATGGCAGAAACTGAAACAGATCTTCCCAAACTGTATATTAAGTCCATGAAAAAATACCATGTGCTTTTGGCAAACCTAAAGAGATTAAAAATTGCATGAATCTACTCAGGGCTTGTCAAGTTAAAAATATTATTTAAAAATAAATGTTAATAAATTCCCAATTCATAAGAAGCTTGATTGAATTTCATGTGAATAAGAGATACAAAGGGAATAAACAGTATTTTTTTTTTTCCTCCTTCAATTTAAATTAATTGTCAGACCAGGCTGTCATAGATTGCTCTTCTTTCTTTCATATAAGGATGCATATAAATCCATGAAGTTTTTCTCAGAGGATGAAATTAAGTTGTCAAGATCGTAACTCACTTCAAAGGTAGGTCTCTTTCCAAATATTACAAGAGCAAGAAACACAGCAAAGTGTGCAGTAAGTCCCCATATCCTGTATGACCTTTTACGCTCGTGGTCATCGTAGGTAAAGCAGTGCATCCAACTTAAGTAACCAGATGAGCTTTTATAAGGCAAGGTATTGTAATTTAAGGGCTTGATAAAGTACTCCAATGGCACCACAAAAACATCGCTCACTTCATCTGGATTAGGAGTGGCCAGGAATGTATCCTCTATAAATGCTACAACTGGTGTTACCAAGTGATTCATCTGAAAGGAAAAAAACAAATAAAACCACTCAAACACTAAGTTTCTACCAAGTAAAAGAACGTTCTTTATTTTAAAAAAGATTTTCAATGTTACAAAATTAGTACAAAAAAAAAAACAACTATGAAATATTCTCAATTGCATTACAATTTAGTTCCTCTAAATATTTATATTTTGTATTTATAGATATTGGGTTTGTATTATTTATTTACAGATATTTGTATTTTATTTTAAATTTTAATAACTTTAAATTTTCTTTTCATATTTGTTAAACATCATTTTATTAATCTTCTATTCATCCCATATAATCATATAGCAATCAAAAAAGTTTGTCAATCTGC
Organism: Baryphthengus martii; assembly: GCA_013396935.1. Taxonomy (NCBI): domain Eukaryota; kingdom Metazoa; phylum Chordata; class Aves; order Coraciiformes; family Momotidae; genus Baryphthengus; species Baryphthengus martii. Next base: position 111,159 of record VWZK01004785.1, read on the forward strand.
TAGAGAAATAAAAACCATGCATGCTCTCTCTCAAGTCTTCCTTATTCAATTTGGTGAGTTCTGATTTTAATTCCGATTTTCCAGATCAGCTATGCTTTATCACATTTCTGTATCCAATTTCTTAGGATACAGGAGTTTTCCTAGAATATAGAACTATTTCCTTACAGATAAGGAAATAGGATAAAAGTATATTTAGCTATAACATACATACAATTCCTGGAACGGATCAATTATGGATATTTTTATTTTAGATATAGTCCCTTCTTCCATAGGGATGCAAAATCCATTGAAATAGTAGCTTTCTTAAAAAGGACACCAGAATTCTTCAGGATATGTTGCTGGTTCTGTTTGTACCAACAAATCACTGTTCAGTAACAGCAAAACTCAACATTTGTGCCATTTGATGCAAGTCTGGAGAGACTCCATCCAAGCCGGAATCTCTCAGAAAGTATGTACAGGGATGGCAAAGTGGAGTTCAACATATAAAATTTTTGTGGTCCAAACCCACATGATCTTTTCTATTGACAGAAGCAATTTGCTGGAAAACACTGACGGGTTATAAAACCTAAATGGATCCTTTTTACATATAGCCTCTCAACTATGTGGCTTTAATGTTGTCTGTGCAGAAATTATAATTTATGACGTTTAATAAAACATTTTGCAATACAATTTTAAAACTACTTCTTTTGTGTTTTAATGGTTGGAGGCTATGGCTAACAGACACAAAACCTAACAGTACAGTAGGCACAGCGATAGAGAAGTGTTACCTAAAGAACAAATAAAGTCTTTTGAAAGAGTAACCCCTCTGTACTATGGGAAAACGGATCCTGTGTAACACTGATACTGAAACTGGCAGCAAGCTACAGTGACTTACACTCCCAAGACACCTCTCGAAGAGAGGTCTCCTTGCTAGAGTTCCATGCAGCATCACACTCCACAAAGCCTCCAGAGGTCCCTTTCTGTCTGAATTAACCCTGCTTGAGCAGGATACTGAAGGAGAGAACTTTTGAGGTTACATCAAAAGTTTTATCAGGCTGCTGAGGGCCTTGTCTGGATGAGTTCTGCATCTCCCCAAGGATGGAGATGATATGGCCTGTCGGGAAATTCTGTTCTAGTGTTGGACTAACCTCATGGTAAAGACTATTTTCTATGTCTCTCATCAAAAGTCCATGGTTGCAAGAAGACTCTGGCATCATCTTCTCTATTAACCACGCAGGAGGTACCTGAAGAGAGCAACTCGATCCACTACTAGTTTTCACTTCTTCAAGTTGAGCAAAGCCCCTTCTCAGCCTCTCCTCATAACGCATGCGCTCCAGCCCCCTTACTATCTTTATGGCTCTCCGCTAAACTCAGCAGGTTACCACTGTCTTCCTGGTGCTCTGGTATGTCCATAACGGGACATCGTACACTAAATGTGGTCTCAGAGCAAGAACCTCTTCCCTTCGCTCTGCTGGCAACACTGGCTACGCACTTTAAGCAGCAGTGGTTAGTTACAAGTTTGAAAAGGTCATCATCAGCCTGACAAAGGAGAATAACCCAAGCTTACTTTCTAATGATGTGCTGACTCACTCAGTTTATTGTTTACCTTATCAATTCCAGGCACAAGCCTACAGATGACTTCCACCTTCTCTGGCTGGAGTCCCACTTCTTCTTTAGCTTCTCGGAGAGCAGTATCAATTTCATCTTTGTCAGTGGCTTCCCTTTTACCTCCTGGAAAACACACTTCCCCTGGTGATCTTCTCAGCTAAAATGTAAAGGAGTACTACTGTTAAATTAATCAACTTTTGCATTTCTTCTTGGATCCACACAGACGCTTGTTCATCTTGCAGGACCACTTTATGTTTGTTTTATCCTTCTAGTCAAAGCTGGAAATGGTGCTAAAAGGTTTCTGCAGACAAGAGGGGATGTGCCTTATCAAGAGCTACACAAGAAGTTGGGCTTATAGCAAACTAATTCATAAGCCCTCGCTATCAGAAACACGCGTATCACTTGTACAGTGTTGTGTAATTCATACTATACATTCTGCTTTACTACAAAAACTGTATTTTTTGTCATTTTGCTGGGTAAAAGCAAGAACTTCTAAAATACATATCTAAATAATGTATCTTTATTTTTATAGGAATAGGCTCACACATCAAGGATGAATAAAAACTCCACTTACAATCAGTTTATCAGCTAAGTAGCTATATTAGGGTCTTAAAATTTCTAAGACCCCCAAAAGTTTCCTTTTTTCAGCAACAGAAAACCACATAATCTGTAAATAATCTGAATACAGGCAGCTGATTGGGTTGTGGGGGTATGGAAAGCAGGAGTTGTAAAAGAAAACAAAACGCTGGCAGAGATGTGGACGACCTCAGTCGTTGCCTTTCCTTTCACAGTGAAACGGACAGAAGCACAGTATTAAATGTGGATTTAACAGTCCCATTAATAAGAGCTGCACTTCGTTGCCAGTTTTCTTATTGAAGTCATAGTAAACAATCAAAATTCCCCATTCACATCTGGAAATCATCTTTTATTGTCCCAGGTTTACGAGTACCTGGCATTTTTCTGGCACGCAAATACTACAATAATCGGTGTGTAGAAACATCTGCTCGTGATCTCAGACGTGTTGCTTGGGCAGAAGTTCACACAGCAGGCCCAAGAACGTGAGGAAAGGCCGAGACCTGCGCCNCAGCAGCAAGTGCAGCTTCCCCTCCCGCAGCAGCAGCGGCAGGAGGACGGAGGCTTTGCGCAGGGGCAAGCGGGAGAACTTGTCTCCGACATCGAACTCCCGCAGACGGCGCCGGGCTTGCTCTTTTATTCTCTTTCTAGAAGCAAACAGAAGGGAGCGCCGTGTCAGCCCGAGGCCTAACCCGCGGGCAACGGGGGAGGTGATTTCCCACAGAGCCGAACCTCCCGGGAGCCGGCAGCCACCGTGACCAGGCCGCGCACAGCGGAGGAAGGACCAGGGACGACCGCTACCTTTCCAGCTCATCTTCCCGCTCCGCAGCCGCCATCTTTAATCCCCCCTTCCCCCCAGCGGACTTTCCCTTTCCCCTTCCCAGCTCCTCCCGACCGTGACCGACGGCCAGTCTCTCCAATCAACACACGAGATCGCCGGGCTCCGCTTTCTGATTGGCGGCGAGGAGGACACGCCGCCTGCGCGCGGCGTTCCCGCTCTTTGGCGGGCCGCCCGGAGGCCTCTGCACGGGTTCTGAGGGGAGGGCTGCTCTGGGGTGAGTTGAACGGGGCCAGGGCTCCTTCCCAGGGACAGCGAGCAGGGAGCGACAGGTTCCCCGAGCTACACTGACCCGCAGAAGGGCAGTGGTAGCTGCCACCAGTCCTGGCTCCAGCTGGGAGAAGCGGAAACCCGCGGAGCGATTTGGCTTCGCGCCCCGCCGAGCGGCATCTGTGGCCCGCCCTCAGAGGGGAGGGGGCAGCGGCAGCGAGCGGCAGTGGGCGCCGTTCCGCTTACTTTTGGTAAGGTTCTATTCCTGGAGGTGGTAGTGGTCTTCCTTTCACAGATCACGGCCTCCACCTTCCAGGGGACTCTAGAAAGCACCATTTCACACTTGTGGCCTGTCACCTGGAGCCTCACACTGGTCACCTCTAGCCCAGGACTGCTAAAAGCTAAAGGACATCCACAGACTGTCTTGAACACAGATGCCTAGCTCGGTCCTCTTCATTCACAATGGGAAAAAAACCCAACCAAACAAAAAACCTCAAGATCTCGGGATTTATTTTTAATCATTTAGTACAGGTAGGAAACAGTGAGGTGTCAGAGACTGCCTCCAGCTTGGTGCAGTTTCTGGTCAGTAAAAATCACCTTCCAGTTCTCATTAGAGACACAAGTTGCAGAAGTGGTTTCTTGCTGTTGGGGTTTCTCATCCAGTCTTAGCAGCAAGTTATAACAGGTGCCACCTGCATTTCAAGTAACCACAATGGTACATTCAACATGTGATCCCTCAAAACACATGACATCCCAAGTTACATGGAATATATAAGAACGTATCTCAGTGTGGTTACCTTAATGTTTGGGTTTGGTTTTTCTTCATTATGTTAAGCTAAAGCACCACGTGTTTTCCCACATGGTATTGACTTAGAACAGTTGACTCAATTGGCCTCAAGTCCTTAAATCCTTATTTGGCCTATTTTTTACATAAAGTACATGTGTATATATTTATACACACAAGCTCACATATGAAAATAAGTGCAGTTTATGTACAATATGCATAATATGTTACTTCATATAGTAAATTAAAACTCAAACATAATTGCATACACATGTACATGTCCTGGCTGTGGCCCTTGTGATTGTAGCGAAATATAAGATCCATTTGATGCCCAGTGTTCTGTTCAGGTTTCAGTGACACTTGAACAGAACTCATTCACCTTCAATCTGTTTGACATAATCAATATAGGAAAAAAGTATATAGAATAGCATGTATTGAAAATATTCTAGTTCTTCAGTGAAAAGAGCGTAATTAGTAGATTTCTTGTCATTCATCCACACAGCTGTACATGCCACTGAACTGTTGTTCCAAAAGACTGATGTTATCAGATCCTATATTTCTCTTTGGCTTTCTCTTTCAAAATGCAGATGTGCTAAAAAAGAAATAAGAATGTACAACTTCAGTGAATCTTTACCTTCAAAGAAAATGGAAGAATGATATTTAATCATATTCCTAGCATTGTAAGGAAAACACACCAGAACAGTAATCTTTGCGAATTTGGTTGTAAGTTTAGTACTTGCAGTAAACTTGAGATGTCAGTCGTGCTTCCGAGCTTATCTGTAATTTATAGATTTGTATATTCTGAAGAGGTCAGGTTTGTTCCATTATTGTATCCTTTTTCATACTGCTTTGTAATAGGATAGGCTATTGAGTATCTTTAAAAGAGCTGGTTTGTCTTATTAAAAGGACTTTCGAGTGAAAAACTTTTCCACATAACCAAATTTAAGAAAGTACTTCTGAAAACTGAGGAGGGACAAAAAGATCAACTCTCTCTTTCCAAGTCTGCTCCTCATTTTAGCCTAAGGAGACTGTAATGGAACAAAGAAAAGAAAAAGCCTTGATGTACATGCTATACAGCACAGGAAAAACCTTCACACACAGTCCGCACGCAGCCATCTGAAAGACTTGGCTAGAAAAGAGCAATGTAGGATTTCACTAAGACAGACAAACATCAAATTAAAGCCAAATTACAAGTCAGATTCTTTTCAGATGGGGCCAGCAGATCGAACCCTGCCAACCATCCTGGAGGATCCAGAATATCATCCATCACGGCTGGGCCACCGGGCTTGTGAAGTAGATTCATAAAAAAAGGCAAGGCATAAACAAGTTCTCACGTTTTTACATTGAACTATCAGCTTGGCACGTTAGTAACATCTTCGTGCTTTTCATGAAAGTTTCTAGTCAGATTTGAAGTTTGATTAATTGTTGAGAAGCTCCTAGTATAAGCTTATATTCTTGCTGCTACCTATGGTAATGGTCACATATGTAACAGTTGAGGCACACGCGTATGTACTTACGTTTAGATCTCTGAAGTATTCATTATAATCAAGAGCATATCCAACCACAAATTTATCTGGAATTTCAAATCCTATATCTGTAACAAAATACAATTCTTTTTAAAGTTGGGTGGTGTAAATAACTTTCGAGTACCTTCTTTGTATTCAACACAAGCACATAGTTTGTGCTTCAGCTATTTAAGAGTGATACTTAAGAAATACATCGTCTTGCTTTCAAGGTGTTTAGCGTGCTTCTTTAAGGGCCAGAGCCATAAACTGATGACAAAGGTTAGAATCTATACCATGCCCATCAGATAGTAATGCAATTGAAATATTAAGAGAATGCATTTTAAGAACAAAAGAATTATTTTAAGCCTACTTAGGTTCTGGGAGAGGGAGACCAGGAGTGAGATTTTGCTTGTGTAAAAGTAGATGCACTGCAACTCAGCAGGGGGTTTCAGTTTGAAAACAAGACGAGTTTAATGCAGAGTCAAAGCCAAACAGTACAAAGTTTGGATTTTATTGTGTTTCTGGTATCTGGTAATAAAGAGCCAAACTTGCATTCAGACCAACTCGGGGTGGGGAGGGGAAAGATGATGGTCATGAGGTTTCAGCATGGGATAGCTGGTTGCCAGTTTACAAATTTTTATGTGTTTTCTCCCCATTTCTCTTGGTCTTCCTGAAACTTACATCCCAGTTTTCAGACTTACTTCATGAAGTGAAATTAGGAGAACATATTTTGGACAACCAGAAAAACACAATACTTACAGTCTGGTCTGTAACCTGGACTCCGATGTGTCCTTTTAACGAGCAGGCTGTAAGGCAGAGCAGAGAATGTTATGTTATTTTTAAAAATATGCCTGGCTCTAATCTGTATGCTTTACTTCTCTCCCCACTCCCCATAAACCTCTGCAATCATGCACTTAAATTAAAATAATGAGATTCTTGGAACAGAAAAAAAAGGTCATTTTCAGCCTTATAACTGAGGAAGAAGCAAAAGGGTCTAATTTAGGTTCATTCTGAAGGTCCAAGTGACTATTGTTTTACATTTAGTTCTAATTTAGGTTCGTTCTGAAGGTCCAAGTGACTCTATTGTTTTACATTTAGTTCTCTTCAATTCTGTATCCCAAATTGTTATCTTTTCATGTAGCAATATATCAGCAAACTAGAATAGCACAGACAGGTAAGCAAGTTCAAGTTCAAGTGGCAGGTAAAGATTTTAGTGAGGAGAGTGGGAGAAGAGGACAAACTGTCCAGTGTCACTACAGTTTCTTCCACAAAGCCATATCCATTCTTGCTTTTCCTGTGCACTTCTGAAGAAACTGAGTATCTCCTGGGCAGTCACTGGAGAAGGAGCATAACAGGTACATAAAATAAGAAGTGTTTTTTCCAAGCATCGTGATTACTTGACAAAGACAGAGATATTCCCAAAAAATCTCCGTTTGGAGAACATCTAAAAGCAGATCTGGAATGCCACTTGTAGCCGTCTTGCAAGGGCTGAGAAACTTAGATCCTGGAAATCTGTATGACTGGTGATATTAAGAAAAATTCTGAGTTGTCATTCTGGTATTGAGGCAACCGGGAAGGTGTTAGGAAACCTATGGAAAGAGCTGAATGTCCTCAAACATAAAAAGGTAAGAAAGAGGAAATCCATCAGACTTTATGGACTACACAAAAACAGCCAGGAAAGGGTATTTTTAATTCATTTTAACAGTAAAGGTGACAGTGCATATGTAAATTTCCCAGTTTAATAAATGCTTAGTTTTTCACTAGCTGGATGAGGATTACTTCCTGCTTTTACTTCCTTTTCCCCTAAACTTCAAATGAAACAAAATCAAACGGAGAGAGATCAGCATACACTGACTATTCACCTCAGTTACTTTGCTGTATCATTACAATACACCGGTAAGCGGCCGTGTCATTATACCTTACAACTTTTACCATCTTTGGTTCGTTGTCTTTCAGTTTTGAAAGTAGTGCTTTCATTGTTCTACCAGTCTCAATAATGTCCTGAACGAGATAAAAAACCAAATTATCCCCTGAATCTGAAAGAAAAACTAGGCTGTCAGTGGATTAATTTAAAGCATATAAAAAAAGTCAGCAACTCTGGAAGCACAGTAGCATAATTAATTGTTGTTCTATACGTAATAAGTATTAACTTGCAAAATCAGGAGAAAAACATCCATGTCTTTCCCTCCTCCCCTTCCCCCTGCCCCCCAATCTTTACTTACCTCTACTACTAACACATTCTGGACAAGATCATGTAAGGAGAGAAAGAAAAGACAGTATTTACATGGCAACATTCAGTGGATTATACAGCCAGGAAAAGTTTGCCCTCCAAACTTCAGTTCCAAGTAAGCTGCAATTGATTTTCAGTGGAGCATGTCACTTAACTACTTACATTATTTTAGTGCTTTCTGAAGTTTTCCTGTAAATATTTATGGAAGCATAAAGTACTGTAAGAAAGCCACCTATGTGAGGGTTTATATATTATTCTAGGTATAGCAAGAGCATTCTAGAATCATACTGCATGAGTCAGTTTAAGATAGTTCTTTTCTAGTGGCTGTGGGATGAAATGTGGGATGGGATTTTTTAGAAGTATTCACTCCTGGTTGCGTTAAGTTTCTGCTGAGTTTGCTGGGGATTGCTCATTGTTTCAGAGCATAGCATTTTGAGCCAGCTTTAAGTGGTTGTAAATATGTAGTATCAGAATCTTAATAAAGATGGACTTCTTGGAAGATACATAAAAATTGTTCTTTTCCCCCGAAAGCTGAAGGTGGTAATTCATACCTTCCCATTTAGTATAGACAGTTCCTCACCAATAATAATGATTTTTTCTGTAGGTGAATCATTCTAGAAGGAGAAAGAAGAGAGAGAAGTCACATAAAACATGTTCAAAGGCATTATCTTGTGTGTGTATGAATGGTGTGCTGCCCTTGCTTTTCACCTATCAAATGACACTTGGAACTTCACATAGCACTCCTTCAGTAAAACAGCTTTTAAGTAGCAGAGAGCAAGAGTGAAGTATCAGTGCAGACAGATGTTTGCATGGAACGTGAGTACATCCATATTCATGGAATGGACACTATTGCTTTCAGATGGTTCTGTTACTGTAGGTTTGTTTTAGAATTCCATAAGAAATTTATAGGATATTGTGAACTGTTGTATTTAGGATGGCGTAAATTTTGATCAGTGTGCAGAGCTCCAGCCTTCAAAGAGGGGAGAAGATAAAGCAGAAAAAAAAAATAAAAATAGGATAAGTCATTGCTTTACAGTAGTTGGTTCAGGCCAACTACAATTGATTCAGGCAAAAGATAGCTGTTCCCCAAAACACAGATTATGAAAACAAGTCTCTCAAATATCCTCTATAGGAGTAAATAATAATGCAGAGAGAGACAATGAGCAAGTCTCTGATGCAGAACTCCTCTCCATACTCCCTCCCACCTAAGGGTGCCATGGTAAAGACGGAGCAGAACCTGTATGGAAGCTTTGGGCTGGAGAGGAGGACTTTGGAGACCTGACCCTGGCTTTGTCATGCTGTGTTCTGCTGGATGTTCTTTCCATGGAATATACAATATCCATCTGATTGTGGATCGGTGAATCAGTTGCTTTTCAGTGTGTATGAGATTGAGATACTTTGAACAGGATATGTGCATCAACTCAATTTTTGTGAAGTTTCTGTGTAAACTACCAGTATTCAGAATGTCAATCTACAGGGAGAGTCCATTTGCCAAAGAAAAGAAAGTTGCTTACACAGTAGCTTTTTATTCTAACAAAATCCACAGTAATAGGCACTGATTTATCACCATTTTGATTTAGTGCTTTTATATGGTCCAGCAAATCAGCAAAGAACTTGTAGCCTCCTTTAAGGACACAGAGTGCGACAATGTGATGGCTTCCCATGTCTTGCATGATATCTCTAGCCAGGCGTTCTGTCCTGGAAGGAAAAAACCAAATCCTGTAAGGTGTTTTGTATAGCATATTTATTTGTTTATATATTAAGCAACGTCCAAGTTAAAATTCCAATCTTGCTGTTAGGTTTTTATACCCAGCAAATTGTGACCACATTAAGAGGTAGGAAAGTCAGTTACATCTTTGCAGTTCACAAGATGATGCCTGTTCCACCTGACATACTGTTGATTTAATCCTTATATCTAAACAATGCAGGATAGGAAAACATAAAGATATTTGAGGTAACATGGAAACTTAACTGGGGTTGTAGAGGAATCCTCTCCATAAAATTCCTCTTGTATTAAACCCCAGAACACAAGTGTTACAGCTGCAGGGTTTCCATGTTTCTCATGAGCTATGCAGGGTAGGGCCTCAGACTTTTCACTTCCATCACTGACATCACTATCACTATTCTTTGTTGTTTACCCTCGTACCTGTCCAGGATGAGTCCATGAGGAATGAAGACTCTTTCTAAATCTTCTTCATAATGCTTAGGAATGCAAAATAGATTTTTGTTATAGCCATTTTCTTCATCTCTTATCTGCAAGTGAAAGGAAAATAGCTCTAAGAGTGAAAACAGAGCCATACAGGAAAATTTTTCCAGTCTCTGATAATACAGAGAAAGACTTACCTCCCCACCCCTACACACAACAATGTGTGAAAATAAAAATATATCTCAGAATTTTTGAACTTTCTGATAGAATAGTTCACAATCGCTAATTCAGGAGCTGGCCTGCTTGTCCAAGATAGGAATGTAGGTAACTACTTTGCACCAGTCATTATAAGAGAAATTCTCAACCATCATCAACTCATAGAAAAACCCCAAAAGAACAACAGCTCCCTGCCTGGTGTTCTCCATTTCCCCTTCTGCTTGCTTGTGAAAAAAAAAAATAAAATTAAAATTTAATGTAAATATCTTGGGATTACAGCTTGATCTGCAGTCAGCAGGTGAATTTGAGATGCTGCACTCCCCTGACCATCATTCTCTGTTGTGTAAAAGAAAAGAGTCTCCTAAGTGTGAATTCGCAACGGAGCTTTTGGCAGATGTGATCACAGACCAACCATCAGCTGTCTCAGAGGACAGGGGAGATGACTTATGCCGGAGGAGAAGCTTTGAGATGGTGTTGAGAAGAGGAGAAGCTGCAGAAGGTGCCCATAGGTGGGAACCAGAGACCTGCTGAGCTGCAGTTCAGCTCATTGTGATGTTTGCTCAATCTGCTGCTGGCAGATTGCTCCTCACTATGGCTGAGGAGAGGCCATAGCTGCTCCCCACAGATCAGGGCCTTAGCCCTTTTGCCATCAGGGTTTAAAACTACAGTTCTTTCTTCTGTGGCACCCAGAAGTGTCTGGTGTCTAGAAGTTACATATTCTCCATTTGGGCTTCTCTTCTGACCAATCTTTTGGCCCCAAACAGCTCTGTGTCTTTGGACTCTACCATCCTTTCAGGGCCATATTGATCTTTGTTCATTTATGAAGTGGTGGTACAAAAGCAGGCAAGGAAAAGTACAGTGAGGTAGAAACAATTGTGAATAAGAGGGCTAATATGTTTGTATTAGAAACAAGGCCCTGTTATTATTATCACAGAATGTTAGGGATTGGACTTGATGATCCTTCGAGGTCCCTTCTAATCCCTAACATTCTGTGATTCTGTGATTAAAAAATACAGAGTAGTCTGAAAGAAAAATTCAGAGCTGGCTCGAAGCTTCACTGAGCTCAAAGCTACACTTTGCTTTTTCAGTGCAAAATCAGGTTAACCACCCATCAGTTGTATTCAGCAGAACTCAATGCAGTGGCTTGCTAATGAACAGCACAGAGCTATGAACACAACAAGTACTACTAATAAACAAGTTAACACCTGCGAACTCTTTAGAGAGATGAATTGGTTTTAATTCTTTTTTTTTTTTTTTTTTTTTTTAGCATAGGAGAGATAAGTGCTTAGAAAGAAAGGAAAAATAGACTGTAGGGAACAGGAGTAGGTTATTACTTGCAAAGCTCACAGCAGCCACAAAAGTGAGATAACCAGTTACTGCTGTTTATTTCAGATGACCTACGAATAGCCTACTTCATTTAAAGATAAAGCTAGCAGGCAGGTGTTAACAAGAATTGCAAAGAACAGATTATCGTAGTACGAGGCAAAGCATATAGAATCTCATCCTGGCTGAACTAACCATGTTCTGCAAATATTCAAAATTGTTAGGCCTTGATATTCCAAGCTAGACTTCCAGAACAGCCTTGCAGCTGAGCACTGTTTAGAGTGTCAGCAGTACTATTTTGCCTGGTTTAGTTACTATTTTCTTCACAGCTGAAATCAGTGAAGTAAAATCTTAGGTGAAGGGTTGTTTTGTAATTCAGTTTGTTTGTGCTTTATTAATCTTGGAAGAGATACTGCTCACGACACTGGTATCAGCTGTAGCTCAGGCTAGACAGCAGCATCTATGAGCAGGTTTAATGCAGTGCAGAACTGCTTATTGTTGTTTGAGTGTTATTTTAACCCAATTGGCCAGTTTGAAATGGGCTAATTTCTGCCTGAGTGAGGTTGCTAGTGGTGACAGACAGAATGCACATATAGGACATGGGATTCTGTCAACAGGAAGCAGTGACGAGAGGACATAATTAGAAGCTTTGGTCCAAGTTAAAAGACAATGTTGATTTGAGACTACTGGAATATATAAGCTTCATTTTCATTTGGAGTACAGAAAAAGCACCTTTAAGGCTAGCTAGTGACATGACAAACAATTTAAGGAGTGCTCTAGGCTGGCTCGTTTGTTTTGTTGCTGGGTTTTTTGGGAGGATTTTGCAAGGTCCCCATCTCTATTGCATGCTGCCTAACTGCGGCTTCAATGCAACGACCGCGCTACCTGCAGTTGGAGCAGTTTTTCTTTTGCCCGGTGATGAGACCGACTGCCATAGTTAATGGACTTCAGTCGTACTGTTTGCTCTTGCGGTTCTAAGTTGGGCTTTTGTCTCCACAGCGACTTAAAGTTCAGCCTTGTTGCCAGTGAATTTTGTTTCCTGCTGCCTTTGGTGAGAGGTGTCACAACTGGTTCAGCTCAAGCGAGGGCTGAGCTTTGTCCACCTTAATGTAACTGTTGAGTAAAGCTAATCTTGAAGCATGCACCTATGCGGAGTGATTACTGCTTAGAGCTACTCCCACAGTGCCCTTCAGTACCTTTTATTTGGTTAACCACTGTGCTCATTGAGACTATTTGTGCTGACAATGTCTGCTACATTAATATCTTGTTTATTGCTATGTGTGAAACATTTTTTTAAGGTCTACTGAAAGGTTCATGAACAGAACCTTAAGAATTACATCCGTCTGAGCACCACATCACCATAGCAACATGCTGCATATACCTTACAGGCTCATAAAAACATTTGTATTGTGACACATGCTAAATAACAGAGCAGCATCCCATGATAATAAAACTATCTACTAAATCATCACACAAAGTCATTAAATTTATAAATCATGAGCTTGTAACTTGAGCAATTAGATGTTTAATTTAGATTCAGTCTCATCTGTTGTTCATTTATTGATGTAGGTTTCTGAGTTTAAAGGGAGAAAAAACAACAGCAATTTTGCACAATAAAGAGATTCATAAATAAGTACTGTTTCGTCGGCACAGAATGAAAGAATATGAATGTCAATACATTAAAGTCAAACAAACAATGTCAGAAGTTGGTAAAAAAACCAAAGGCCAATAAGACCCCTCTGTTCTAAAAGCCAGTTTTTCTCCTGAGTAAATGTAGTCAGTACTTCTAGTGTTCTACTGGTTTTGCTGCAGCTCACCTCTTCCCCCCGCCACACACCTCCCTTCAAAGAACCAAACAGGAGTGCATTATGCTTTCTTACCTGCAGTCCATGAGCCATAATCTTACTTTGAACTACGCTGTCGGAGAATGAATTGGTATTATTATGGCAGTTTGTCTTGCTCTATTTTCATCCTGCAGTCAGATCGTGACCTGCTTCTAAAAGGTCAAAATTGCCATCCCTCTGACAGGAAGCATTACTTCCATCTAGTAATGCGCTGACATCACAATCCCAGGTTCTTACTTAATCAGATTAACTAGAAATAAAATAGGCATGAACCCTACTGCAACCAATCAGAGCAAAGATGTGGGGAACGAGGGAGATGTAAAAAGGAAGCTCATGAATTAAATTAGCGGGAAGGACTAGGTAGGCTAGTGCGTTTTTAATTGGCAGCACAAATTGGTTGTTCAGTGGTAGATGTGTAGAAGGTAACTTTATATATCAGTTTCGTAGATAATATTTGCACATCCATTGTTATGATAAAGTCCACATCTTTTTCAACACTCTTGTGCTAACTTGCTCTCAAAAAATCATTATTTGAATAAACAAAGAGAGATTTTTAAAGATGACTTGAAGCAGAAGTCCGTCTGTAGCTGTTGAGACACAGTGAACTCCATCTGACATTCTTCCAGGTTATCCTTTCATAAAATGAGAGGATGATCATTCCAATAATATGCTTCACATCATTTAAAATCAAATTGCACTGACATTCACTGTAATCTGATTATTTTATTGTACCAAACTGCACTATTATCTGGGATTAGCATGAAAGGCAGATTTCTAAAAATTAATCCTACTAACAAAGTGAGCTAAAGCCAGCTGCACATAACATGTTACGCAACGTTCCTACCTATTTTGGTACATTTTATTAATTCCACTAGTTTAGTGTTTTCTTGGGGAGAGGGCACAAATAGACTGGAGGTTAATTAGGTCAGGACTGATAGTTTGGTAAAACAGCAGCCAGTCAATACAGAACAAGACTGCTCTTGTCTTATCTATTTCCTGAACTGCTGAATCAATAATTAGTTTTTTTCAGGACATGGTTTTGCTCTTTCCATACCTTAGTTTGTTAAGCAGTTTTACATTGTCTTACAGTTTGAAGTAACTGCTGCAGTAACTTTAAAGGTCCTTCAGAAACATCATCTAGGCACTAATTAATTCCTGGCAAGCATTTCCTTTTAATTATTTTAAATCAGAAAGCAAATACACGATACTGGATGTATTGTACAACTGTTGCATTTAGATTAGTAAACCTTACAAAGAAAACATCAGAGAAAGTGTCCACTAGAGGGAAGCCTCCACCATGGAAGAGAGTTCTTGCCAAAGGGTAAGAAAAACCTGTATTTTATGAAACTTTCTAGACTAAGAAACAGTGTGTTCAGTTAATAAGTACACGGTTATCTCAATGAAATGCAAATAGAATCAGCTAATTGAAAACAGGCATCTTAAATATTTAGACCAGTTCTGGACTTGTGTAATTGTGGTTTACTGGGAAACTATTCTGATTTGCACCACTAAAGACTTCACCCATCAGCTCCACTTTCCAAGTGGCTGATAAAGCCTTAAGTTAAAACTGAGCACTTGAATCGATTGACTGATATTTTATGAGGGAATTTGATTAATACACTTTGAAATGGTTCAACTTCAGCAATTTGGAACCCATCCTAAATCTGGTGGTGTTTTGGTTTTTTTTTTGGTTTGGCACTTTTAAGTCTTAGACAAGACCAGCTGCTAAATTGACTTGCTAAAAAGCTGTTTGGGAAAACCACACTGCATATCCCACCGTGTATGTCTGCAATTAGAAATTAGAAACAATTTTGTAATTTTAAATCTTTATCATATGTAATCCTGTAGATTATGTAGCTCTTTTACACATAAAATTTCGTGAGCATAGACCTTCATATTTTCCTTGGCTATTTTTTATCTGGTCCGGAGAGGAGATTTTTATTTTACTGAAACAGAAAAGTGACATAAATCTTGACCAATATTGGATATTTATAAATGTTGTGCTTGAAAAGGCCACCTGCTTTCACGGCTCCTCAGATACCCTCGACATCTAGCAGACACAGACATTGATGGCAGAATGTGAAGGAAAGACCCGTGTTAAAGGTGACACAGATTTAAGTTTGAATAATCCTTGAACATACCCCGACAGCAGTTCTTAAATAACTGAATGACAAATTCTGCAGACTCAGACATTCCGATTGCTGACCTGGAGGAAATGTACAATATTTATTAAGAAAGTCTTTCTGGCCATGATAGAAATGGTGGAGTGCCTGTCTGAAGGAAACTTTTGCTACACTTCTTTTGTAGGTAGGAAAAATGTTTCGGTCTCCTGGACTCTCTATATTCAAAAGCCATTTTGAGAGAGGATCTGGTGAGCAGAAAGACAGGGAATCAGGACTTCTGGATTTTATTCACAGCTCTGACACACAGTTTATTTGCTGTACCACCGTGGCCAGTTTATTTTGCTGACTGCTCCTGTCGTACCTCTGACCTTCCTCTGGGCCTGCTTTCCCCCCGTTGCCTCCTGTAATCAGCTGACCTAAGTTTTCTGAGACTTCTCTCCTGTGGGCTGTGCAGGTCGTTGTTGTTTTTGGGAAGGTGCCATTTAAGAAACACTTTTGCTGTCATTAGCTAGTAGTCAAATTAATGACTTGGAATAAAGATTCTGGTCTACTTATTAGAATGTTAAAATACAGTTGTTATAGCTTAGTATGTCAGTGAGCAAACATGAGTTACTCCCTAAGTGCCCTAGTGTCCAGTGTGTCCGATCAAGTTCCCCCCACCCCCAACAGCTGTAGGAATTGTTTTACCTAGGGAGCAATGGGTGGTCCAGGAAGCGGTCTGCTCTGCTCTTGGGGAGCTGGACTCATCTTCACTACAGAGATGTTTAATAAAAATATTTGTTGAACAATGGCTTTATCTGAGTGTGTGATCACAGCTGTTTTATTTTAGCAATGTAACAGAAATAACAATTAAATCCATATTCCTCCTTGGATATTTATTTTCCTGAATTCATTCTTAGTGCAGTGAAAGAATTTGGTGTGAATTGCTGAGTTTAAATAGAACTGTGTGTAGTGGATTTCAGATTACTTCTATTACCTTTGCATGATTTTTCTATTACTTGAGACCTTAAAACATAGCATGAAATGACATACCACAGAGAGGCCACTTTTTAAAATATTCTAAAATTCTTCCCTCTGATTTTTTTTCTCATAACTATTTTTAATTGTTAACAATGTTCTGTTCTGCAGAGCCATGTTTGACTATTAGAAAAGCTAAGTGTCATCTTCCCATAACAACATGTAAGAAAAATGTGGGCTAAGCATTTTAGTAAGATAAAAATATGCTCTTTTAAAATACCATTCAATTACTGCATTCAAATAAAGATAGCCCATCTCTAAATCTCAATTATATAAACCCAGCTATTTCAGTGTTGCCAATGCCTTTTGTTGAGATGTTGAATAATGAAGATGATGCTTTTGTATGAACTTGCTTAGAAAGATTTTACTGCTGCTGCTTACGTTGCTTTACAGGCAGTTCCAACGGTTGGCAGCTTGCAGTGAACATCACCGTGTGCATTAGGCATGCAGGCTTGCTACACTCTAACAAGGAACTTCAGTGCTGCTCAGTACAGTTTCATAAGACAGTGGAGGGAACAAAGAGAAAGCTTCTGTTACTGATTCTCTAGTTTCCAGTTCCTTCCTCAGATCCCCAAAAGTACTCCAGTTACTACCTGTTGAGTCTGATGGCATACATGTCACTTTGGAATCTGTTTACGTAGTTGAGCATCTGAATTCCGTGGGGGATCTGCCTGTTGTAAAGTCAGTAAATCTTAGTAAAGATGTTTGTAGAATCATAAAGCAGCTCAGTTTGGAAGAGACCTCAAAAGATCGTATGGTCCAGCCATTCATTGGAAAGGGAGCCTAAATGGGATTATCTAATACCCTGTTCAGTAACATCTTTAAAACCTCCAGTGATGGGAACCTTACCACATTCCTGGGGAGGTTGTTCCAGTGAATGATTGTTCTTGATGTAAAAAATGTCTTTGTTATATCAAGATGAAACCTCTTCAGGTGCAACTTGTCCATTGTCTTCTCCTTGTGGCATCTTGTGAAGAGGTAGCCTTCATACTTTTTGTAGCCACCCTTTAAGTCCTAGAATACTGTGATGAGATCCCCCTGAGTCTTCTCTTCTCCAGGGAGAAAAGATGATAATTCCTTAAGTCTGTCCTCACAGGACAAATTCTACAGCCCTTGGATCAGCTTTGTGGCCCTTCTTTGGACCCTCTCCAGTATGTTATGCCTTTTTCATACTTCTAAACCCCATCCTTTTTGCACTTCCAGCCCTCAGGTTTCATGTCTTCACGCTCCTTGCAAGATGCCTCTTATTCTAGTAATGAGAGAAGAACTTCCATTGTCTTAATATCCCGTCAGCTTCCTCACTGACCTCATTTCCACCTGGTTCTTGCATGCCACGAGTGGTATTACAGCTTTTCCATCCTAAAAGCATAATCTCATTCTCTTCATCAACTACCTTCTTTCTGTTCTCCCATCACATATCACATCTAATTTCTCTTCATTCACTGAGTTATTTTGATGGGAAATGTTAGGCCTCTCATTCTTAATTCTGCACTCATGGCAGCTTTTGACCTGGTTAATGTCTTCCTCTCTGAACACTTGTCCTTATTTTGCTTCTGATTTCATTATATCCTTCCACTCAACAATTTCCAATCTCTTCTAGCATATTTTATTTGTCTTCACATTTTCTTTTTTGAGGGAAAGCTATAAAACAAAAATAAGCAATATCTACTTTCAGTATAATTCACTTTTATCCCCATTAGAGATAATAAAAAGTCCTTCCTTAGCTCAAATGAATGGATTATGCCCTCGGTGCACATCACGCTATGTTTATATAATTTGATGGATTGCGTTTATTCATTTTTATATTTGGTGCTGTGATGGATGCTGTGAATTATTGTATCATTCTAATTATTGCATTCAGTTATTTCTATTAGAGTCCTCTGCAGCAAAAGCCTCCAGAGACTGAGAGTAGTTCACTACATTTCTATCCTGCACATATGCCCTAATTCAGCTAATTGTTTTTTCTTCAGTCTTATATAACCTATATTCTGGACCGGCAGATTTTATATATATTTAATATATGTATTTGGCCAGCCTAAAAACTAAACATGACTGGTTCATGACACTTGACAGCTATTACCGGAACAAGACGGGAAGTTGGAAAGATGTTATACTGGAGGCTTCTTATGTTTAGTTTTGGATTACTCTCAGGAAAATCCTTCAGTGTTAATAAAATAATTTAGGTTTCTCATGAAGCCTCCTTAGGGAATCTTTTTTTTAGAAGCAGTAATTCTGAAAAAGGAGAAGTTGTCTGCACAGATATTTCTGAAACTGATTTATTTGCCCTTTCAAAAATCTTTTTACTAGTGTTCAGAAAGGGTGCAAGAAAGCAATCGTTGTAACAAGTGTCTTCAGCTCTGCTTTCCTTTTGAAGTGCAAGGCCAAGTCTTGTTCATGTAAAATGTATAAAGTGTTACAGGTTGAATCTCCTACCGTACGAAGTCACAGTGGACACAGCAGTTGGGTTGCGCTCCGTTCAGCCGTTCACAAGGGCATGCCATAATGAAGCTAAAAGCCATGACTGACTGTTAATGAAGGCAAACAAGCATACATTCTTCACTCTCAAACTGGTCTTTTCCACATCTCCTTTGAGTGTATGCCAAAACTGACCTAAACCTCATAACTAAGAGGGAGACATCTTACGTAACATTGTGTGATGCCCTCGTGTGACATGGTGACTTACTTTTCTTTTTACTTTGTTGCTGTTAACGTGCATTTCAGAAAGTGCCATCCGGAACTGACTGAAAAAAAGGTGACTTTGTAGAAGATTCGGTGCAGAGGTAATCAGGAGAATTCAGAATATAAGGCTGTGAGCTCAGATGCTGGCTGAAGATCATTCGGTCTACCCACAAATCTAAAAAATGCATCACTGTATGGTAAAGCTGAAAAATCTGTAACATCTTGGCTTTTACTAATAGAAAAGACGAAAGTTAAACTTGTGGAAGACAGCTGTGATCATTTCGGTCATTTCCAGACATGTTAAATTTTCATTTATAGCAATTATTCTTTTAATTATCTTCTTAAACAGCTTCCATTTTAAAACGTCATCCACCATGACTGGCTTTTCAAACATTCATTTTAATCAGTAGGGGTCCAGTTTAGGAAAGCACAAAAGTCTGAAGGCAATAGCTAAAACCATTCGTAACTTCAGGCATGTACCAGGGATTCAATCTGGCTTCAGTCATGGAACTAAAGAAGTTAGAGTGATTCAGGCATAGAGTAAACTGGAACTGAAAAAAACTCATGTGAAGCTTTATAGTCAAGAGAAGATGTGACAGCTGCATAGAGGAACAGCAGAAGGGAGGGTTGTCCAGGTGTCATAGGTAGAAAGTGAGACATTAAGATCTTCACGTTTGAAAAAAAAAAAAATCTACAAAGACACTGTCAGTAAGAGGCTGTAATAGCAAAGTTTTTGTATGGATAATATGGTGCTTATAGTGAATCTACCCAGGAAAAACAAGACAAGCTATTAAAAGAAAAATAAGTTTTGGACAGCTAAGGGGTATAATAGTACTCACACACAGCTGTGTCAATGGGCTCAAAGGAAAGGCTTCTGTATCGTATTAAAACACACAGTATATTGTTACATTTAAGTGTATTTTTTAAAAAATCCATCATCTCAAGCTGCGTTTTCTATCTGGAAGCGCGAAAAGGTTGAGGAGTAGGCTGCCAGGGAGCAGCAAGGGACAACTTGCTGTCCTAAAGGAGAAGAAGCCAAGCATGGTAACATAACAGGCAGGGCAGCAGCCTCACCAGCCAGGGCGTAGTCCCACAGTACCTGACTAAAGTGAACAAGACAGGCCTGGGGATGGACTGGGGTCAACTAGGAGTCCAGATCACTGAAAAAGGTTGTGGTGTTGCAGCAGGTCCGAGGTCAAGATAGGATATCAATCCATGGGTCAGAACCAGTGGTCACCAGGTAAGTCCACAGTAACAAACCAGATCCAGCTGAGCTGGAGACAGACACACATATGATATAGCTCTGACAAGGACTGAAACTCCAGTCCCAAGCATAATTGGAGCTGTTGGGCCCATGGCCAGAGAGTGTTGGTGGAGGCCCCAAGTGATATTGGCCGTGTCCAGTAAGGGCTATTGGTGCACACAGGGCGCTGATACAGGCCGTGTGTCAGAGGGACTCAAGCTGCAAGAGGTTTTCTCTTTAAAGAAACCTGGAAAAGTCATGCTTAAAGTTAACCAGAAGTGAAAATCACAAATAAGACCCACCTTTGATAGTTTTTTATATAATTCCTGTGCATGTTTGAAATAGATATCTGAAAAACTGGAAATGAAGGGTAAAAAAACCCTTTTATTTACTCTAGCAAGAGAGTTATTAGATCACACCAAATCTGTTCAAACCGTAGAGGCAATAGTCTTTTCCCAAAACTCACACGTGACATTAACCACTCAGGTTTAGCACTGAGGCTTTGAATTGGTTAACAAGAATCTAATTTGTTTCCAGCAAATGCTTCCACGGCTAGGCATCTTCAGAGGAAGGGAGGATATAAATGGCATGATGTAGAACAAGGCAACTGGTTTGGATCCTTGTCGCTGTATAAACTGAAAGAGCACTGGAACAATGATTCTTACTGTAGGCACGTTCAGACGACCCATCATCGTACAGTTAACAGAAAGAATATACCTCTTAAGTACCTAGTGAACTACATACCTCCCAAGCATTGTCAGAGATGTTATTTATATCCTATCCTTTTTTATTATTATTTTATCTTTATTCAGAAAGAATATGAAGAAGACTAACTTCATCTTTCATTAACATAGATTTTTCCCTACTGTAGATGATGAACTTGGGATGCAACAGTCTTTTAGATGAATTTTTATATCCTGCGTCTGTGTGCAGCAAACTTTGAGAAGAATTTTGGGGGAATTACTGACTAATCTATCAGATGTGTCATTCAGGATAATGGGGAACTGGGATAGGTCAGGTAATGGAGAACAGACATCCTGCAGTTGTTGTGAGATGTGAGATCACAATACAGAGATTCCCCAGGAACTCTGTGCAGTTAATTCATTTTTGGTGCAGCTTAGCAGTGATCCTGTTAGAAACAGACTACATGCAACCTCTTGGACAGTCTCCACACTGTGCATCCCTACTTCTGAGGGCTCTTTGTAGCTCAGGCGCAGAGTACGGAAAAGTATAAAAAAATCCTTTTCCATTTGTTGTAGAGCCAGCCCAAGGCCACAGCTGTACAGGAAAAATGTCTAGTTACAGAAATCATTCAGCTGGGGGCTGGGAAGCAGACAGGTTTCCAGTGCTTCCTGTCACTTATAGAACAGTGCAAACTTCAAAATTGAAATAGTCCTCTAAGAGAAACTTTTCATAATACCTTCTGAGAAATGTGAGGTAATATATGCAAAGGAGAATTTCAAAACTTCTAAGGAACAGAAATAAAAAATATCCAACAAATAATTTATAAGATGACCAATTGTTCTGTCAGTTCTAAATGTAATTTGTCACATTGTATACCAAGATTTTTTTACTTCTTTTCCATGATTTTCTTCAGTGCTGATTTGAAGGTAATGAAAGGCTTTTCTTTCTTTCTGAGTCATGGCTGATTCTCAGGTTTTTTGCATAGGTATTAATTTGTGTGTTTTATCAAACATCTCTGGATAAACTGCCGTATTGACCAGGGAAGGGATTATGCCCCTGTACTCGGTGCTGGTGAGGCCACACCTCGAATACTGTGCTCAGTTTGGGCCCCTCACTACAAGGAAGATATAGTGCTGGAGCATGTCCAGAGAAGGGCATGAAAGCTGGTGAATGATCTAGAGCAGAAGTCTTCTGAGGAGCGACTGAGGGAACTGGGGTTGTTTAGCCTGGAGAAAAGGAGGCTTGGGGGACATCTTACCACCCTGTACAGCTACCTGAAAGGAGGTTGCAGCAAGGTGGCAGTTGGTCTCTTCTTCCAGGTAACAAGTGATAAGATGAGGAAATGACCTCAAGTTGCTCCAGGGGAGGTTTAGGTTCGACATCGGGAAAAACTTGTTCACTGAAAGGATTTTTAAGCAGTGGACTAGGCTGCCCAGGGAGGTGGTGGAGTCACCATCACTGGAGATATTTAAAAGACTTGTAGATGTGGTGCTTACCGTCATGATTTAGTAGTGAGATTGGTAGTGTTAGGTTAGTGGTTGAACTTGATGACCTTAAATGTCTTTTCCAACCAAAAGATTCTATGCTTCTATGATTTCTGTCCAAAGAGAAGACTCTGAGTGCTACAGATTGCCTCTGACAAACTTGTACTGTAATACACGGACTGACCATCTTAGTCATAGTGATATACTTTGGGCCACTCTCTAATATCTTTATGTAACTGACACTACGGTTAGCTACAGTTTTCTTAATATGTCTGTTCATTGAATAAGGAGTTAGTTTGCCTGTGCAGCAATGTGTATGTGTGGACTCATTGTCTGGTCTTACAAATCCTGTCTGAGGAGCAATCTGTGACTGCACTACTGACATGTTACCATGTTTGATAGGTGTCAAAAGTAGATCAAATTCTTTTCTTGTTCCAAAAGCAAAAGGAAGCGAGTATTTTTTGATCAACTTTTGAGTGTTTGCTTTTTGCTATGGGCACAGCTAGCTCAACTTCTCAGCATGCAGTGAGATTTCTATTCCTTTCCTGGTTTGTTCTGTTTCTACTCTATGTAATTCCACTGCACCCTCTGCATTGCTCAAGATTCACACACCAATGTAGAACCAACTTTATACTGTCAAGCAGGAAGTCAATGTCTCATTTTGTTTCCTCTTGCACTGTTTCAGAAAGGCCAGCAACAAGCAAATGTAAAGAAATCAAAGTGAGTAATTGCCAGCTGCCCAATACCCAATATAAACAGATACAAAAGAGATAGTGACTAAATAAAGGGAGACTAGGGAGGTGGCACTTGGTCAACTGAGAGAAGAGTGACATTTCTAAATATACCTTCTCATGTGTACTGTGGAAGTTGGGCCTACTAATTCCAGGTTAAGTTCTTAAAGGGACGTGTGTGCGTGCCAGGCTCTCTGATTTCTTATGTCTACCTCTGAAAATTTTGTCTTTATTTGTTTTATGGGAAACCTTGTTTGCCTCCTCTTGGATGCTCTTGAATTTCTCAGAATAGGAACTTTCTTTGGCTAGTGAGTAAATGAGCTTAATGCAGGGTGATCATACATCATAAAGCAAACAGCTAATGATAAAAGAACTGCATTGGATATGACACAAAAGAAAGAAACAAATTGTCAAATTATCAGAAAAAGTATGAAAGCTCCTCTGTGCATATACTATTTTTTTCTTGTTTGCAGTGCTTAAGAAAATTAAGCAATATGAATTAAGCAGTATTTTATAATGGCATAACTGTGAATGCAGTTAATTAACACAGGGAAAAAATGGTCCTAAAAATAATGTTGGAAATGAAGTCTGGTTAAATAGATGATAATGCTTTTGCTGGCTTTGTGACAACCCCCGGTACAAGATGTCTAGTCTGTAGATTCCACTACTGAGTAACTCATTGCCATAATTCATGTAAAACAATACGATTTTATCATTCTTCCAATAAAATTAACTGCAAACTGGATTTGTAGCGCAGCATTTCTGCTGGCCTCTATGCCCCCAAAGGTCATTGTATTGTCTGCATAAAATCTTCGAGTCATATTTGAAAGAAGAGTAATGGGATAAAAATGTCTTCATTGGAAGTGTTTGCTTCCCTGGAGTGTAGGAGCAGTCAAGTACTTAACCATAGCTCTGTAGCAGATGGTGAGCAGCCAAGCCAGTATAATGGGATGAGAACTTCTAATGTCAACGTTGGCTTCAGGGATGAAAAACACAGTTTTTTATGGAGAGAAGTCTTACTTTCATCTGCAGTGTAACAATAAGTGTTCAGCTGAATTTTAACTAAATGATTTTATTTCCTACAGCAAATGAAGTGTCCGTGTTAGGATATTATAGTATCATTGTTATGCTTAAAAATCTGGTTCTGCTGAAATCAGTGGCAAGACCACTTGATTTCAGTGGAATTGAAGCTTCACCAGTCCATTTAAATGTCAAATCGCAATAGCAGGTATTTGTGCTTTGAGCAGTATCAATGACATTCTGGATATTCAGCATATTAGCAGTGACAGCATCAAAATGAGACGCTGTTGTGACTAACAGCATATTAGCATTCACTGTGTAGTTATCCTTGTGCCTAATGGCTCTGTTTAAAAGTGGCTCATAACAGTTCTCTGGAACAAATCGTTCTTAAGCCTGAATCTATGCAGATAATATGTGAACAGAATCCTTTTTCCCCCCAGAATAAACAAAGCTAGAGGAGACAAGCTTATGCTGAGTCTTCATTGTACCATTTAGAGAAGAAACATGAAGTGGAATTCTTACAAAAACATCACAAAAGTAGAGGCAGACTTAACTGCTAACTGGTCTTGCTCCCTGCCAACTCAGACAGGGAGCACCATGTCCACTTCAGAACGGACTTCACTCTCAGCTTGCTGAGTCAGCAGAGAGCAGGGCATCCCCTGTCCTCTCCAGCAGTACAGCACACAGGACTGCGGCTGTGAGAACAGCGGACGTTGTGTGGAAGTGGTTTTTTTGAACACTTCGGTCCTGCAGATTACAGAATTTACCTGCTATCCAGCTTAGGCAGGACATGTGCCATGTATAACTATGTCCTCCCACTGGGAAAATCCTCTGTCGTGACTGCCTACTAGTTTGCTCTTTGCCTGTCAGCTGGAGCTGCTGTTTGCAGACTATGATAAAATGCTTTATTCTGATTTTGCAGCAGAAATACCTGCATTCCTGCATCCTGTCACACACTCACATGCACACAGACACTTGCACCGTTTCTCTTTAGTTTAAGCCAGGGAATGAAGCATTCTAACATCAATATAAAAAGCTATTATCAGTAATAAGAAGATAATTCTCTCTGTGCCAAGAATTTTTTGTGTGTGTTAACCAGCAAAATCACATCTTACCCGAGTTTCTGAGGTACTGGAAAAAAGGAATTATGTTTGCTGGATAAAATCTGAAATGGTTTCAGTCTTGAACCAGTTGGGAGTCGCAGGACTGGAATGATAGGATCAGGAGAGCAAAAACCGTTCTGGTTTGGCATGAAAGAGAAGAGAGAGATATGAAGGACATGGAAAACATCAAGATGTCTGAATAAACAGAAGGGCTAGACCTCAGCTGGAGTAAATCTAAGAAGATGGAATGAATTCAGTGAAGTCTACTTTGATTGACTGTAGGCCCAGAGACTTTCAGGGTTTGACTGATCTAATTTATAGAGTTTATCCCATTACTAATGATTTGGTGATCTAAGGGTCTGACATTCACTTACTTTGTGAGGCTTTTTAAGAAATGATTTTACCAAGAAACCACAGGATTCAGGGTAACATTTTTTAGACTGGTGTCAGTGGTGGTTTTTTTCTCTTTGAGGTTTGCTGTGTTCCACAGCTGTGGTTTTATTGGGAAAAGTCTTCACATAGCATCTGGTTTTTCATTGCCTGTTCTGGTGACGTTTGCTGGAAAGAAGCACAGCATTTCCAAACTGCAAGTGAAAAGTGTGTGCTCTGTCAGGAACCTTCCTCCAACCTTGTTAGAGTGCAGGTATGCTACTCAAATCCTACTCAGAGCTGATTTCATAAATAGTGGCCAAAGTACAGAAGGCAAAACCTAAACAAACCTGAGTGTAAGTCTAAAAGCTATAAACCCAAACAGTCCATAAATCAAATGATAAGATTCCAGAGGATGAAGAATTCATGAATAAGAAGCATGTAAGTTCACTTGGTAGCATGTTGGACACGTGCCATCTCCTGCAATTGATAATCAAATCCACCTGAAGTAGTGCTTTATGACTTAAATAATGCGAAATATTTTCCATCTACTGTATGAGAAGCTGCATTAGAGAAATCAAAAAGAAAGGTTTAACTACTCAAGAAAATAAGAAGAGAAAGTCATGTTTTCACAGACATTTCCTTTGCAGTAAGTCAATGTTTGCCTCCTTTTAGTGTCCTCTTCACTTCTGGGGGAGGAGGTTACCTTTCATTTATCAAAGGCAGCAAGATGTTTCTGCTCTTGGAAATGTTGCCGTGAACTACGTATGCCTTAAATGGAGTCTGATTTCTCATTACCTTTCTAACCTTTCAGTCTTTACTGATTCCAAAATAAGAAATTTTGAAATGCAAATTTAAAAGCAAACTGTATCCTATCAACAGTCGTCTCTATTTAGTCAGATAAGGACATCTGTGCAATTTTAAGGGAAACCTTCCAAAGTGTGAGTGATCCACTGTGGATTTCACTTGGCAGTTGACAAAAATAAACCCAGGCCTGGACACAAATGTATCTTTTCTTGAGACTTCATTATTTTCCTGTAGTTTCTAAATTTTTGCTTGTTGGTGAGAGATAAAAACCTATTTGTAGAGGAAGACATTTTATGGCTTAACTTTATCCTCCGGTGAAACTGGATGAAGTACCCTTAACATAACCTAGATGAGAAGCTGAGCACAACTCATTCGTAAAAGCTGCAAGTCTACAAAAGAAGGCTGCAGTATTATTCCTAAAATTCATTGCTCTTTCAAGTCTATGGATTATTCCTCTGAATGAATGCGGTTGTTAGCACAGTGTGTTGCTTGCTGTATTCAGGAACAGAATTGAAGCCACGTTAAAATCTCACATCATGGTAGCAAAATTTAAGGAGTTGATGCTCTGAGCTCGAAACCACATCGACCTCAAAGAACTGGAAACTGCCAGTGGTTGTCTTAGATAACCATAAGAAAACATGTGGTATTGTGCGTATCATTGTATGGTAATAATTGGTTATTGCCGATTTTTTTCTTGTAATTAGCACATTTTACTTAGCTATTTATGCACATAGTTTAAGTAAACCCTTTAATTAGATTCAAGTCTGAATTATATTTTCCAGATATTAGTTTTCCAGCAAACTGAATAAGAATATTAAATTATATGCCTTGAATAAGATAGAGGAAGAGGGTGGAAGCTAGCTCAGGATCCTTCAAAATAGCTGCATTTTCGCATAGCGGTAGGAGAAAGGATCATTCCCAATGTGTAAAGAACTGACTGCAAAATACATTCTTTTGAAATTGTTTAGTCTGAAGAAGAGGAGGCTGAGACATGAGACCTTATTACTCTCTACAGCTCTCTGAAGGGAGGTTGTAGTGAGGCAGGGGTTGGCCTCTTCTCCCTAGTAACTAACGATAGGACAAGAGGTAATGGCCTCCAGCTCTGCCAGGGAAGGTTTAGATTGGATATTAGGAACAATTTTTTCCCTGAAAGAGTGATTAGGCATTGGAACAGCCTGCCCAGGGAAGTGGTGGAGTCACCGTTCCTGGAGGTGTTCAAAGGGCAATTGGATATGGCACTTCAGGGCATGGTCTGGTGATCATGGAGCCATTGAGTAGTAGGTTGGACTTGATGATCCTAGAGGTCTTTTCCAACCTTAATTATTCTATGATTCTATGATTCTGTGATCTGTAACACGTAGCCTGTTTTAGCATTGTATGGATCAGTGACTATTAGCTGTCTTTGGAAAGGGCTGTGATACGAAGGATGATGTGGGAGTTACTTTCTGATAAAAAAGAGTTACTTTCTGATAAAAAACCCTCCATCAAAGCAAACCTCATAGCAATGAAAACTGGTGTAATCTTTGCCATGCCCAATGCTCAATCCAAACCCAAACTAGTGGTTCACTTTCTGTGTAGATTCTGGAAACGTATTTCCCAACCATCAATTTACATCATAAGTACTGAATACCATATAAAAGCAGTACAGAAACTTGTACTATTTAACTGAGACATGGTATCACTTTCTCTTGCAAATTTTATTTTAATTTCAAAACTTTTACATATTTTTCTACACGAGTGCTTCTGAGCACTGGGGAAGCATCAGAGGAATGACATGACCAAGATCATAAGCCCAAAAGCCCACGAGGATTCATTTGCTCATGTCTTCTACAGAACTAAATTTCTTGCCTTTATCTCTTTGTATATGGAAGTCCAAGCTTGTTGACTTAATTTCTAACCCTTTATGCTGGGAGGTGGTCAGCCAGGTAGCATCTCTTCCTAGGCCCTCATACCATTTCAGTGAACTTAAAAAGTTGTCGGCATCTTCAAGAACTAGAGGCCCAGAAATAGCTTTGAGTTGAACAAATCTGTCAGCTCTGCTCTGGACCAAGCCCTTAAATGGCTATCCTGTGCTTTTAG
This sequence comes from Baryphthengus martii, assembly GCA_013396935.1. Taxonomy (NCBI): domain Eukaryota; kingdom Metazoa; phylum Chordata; class Aves; order Coraciiformes; family Momotidae; genus Baryphthengus; species Baryphthengus martii. The sequence goes on from VWZK01004785.1 coordinate 139,754, forward strand.
CCTCCTTAGTTTCCCAATGAACGTGTTTTGGTTTTTTTTCTTTCTCACAAAGTCAGCTGACTAATCCTCCCACAATAATCAACTGCTAAAATTGTTTTATATTCAAGGACTTTCTGAGCTGGAGGATCATCTTTGTGTTTAAAAGCCTTTATTAGATGTTTCTTCAATGAATTTGTTCAATCCCTTGCAATTCTTTGTGATCTTCCAGCATCCACAACATCCTGTGGCAAGAAATTGCGTGAGGCAGTCTGTTAGTCTGATGATTGTGCTGCTATTGTGTTTCTACAATGCATGGAAATTAACAGCCCTGTGATATTTTCCTGCCTGTTATCTTAACACAGGAAATCACTCAGCTATTGCTCAAGCGCTAAGCTACGTTCTTGACTGATACAAATTGAAATCAATGGAACTAGGATCATTTATGAAATAGTACAATGTTATTGCTGTGCAAGAGTAGTCTTGGGTCTGAGATTGAGGTCAAATTTTTCCATCTGTCTATACAATTTACCTACAGAAATTCCTAATAGATTGGCTTTGTGAGGACCGTGCTGGTACTCCCAGGAGGAAGTAATTGGATGACTTCTCTACTGTAAAACAGGACTGTGCCTTGCCTGGAGATCTAACTTAGCACTTTACAGTGCTTTCAAATGGCAAATATATAGGACAGGAGGTGACACAAAGTCTTTCTTAGAAAGACCCCAACATTTTTCATCCTAAGGATGTGTAACATCTCTAGAAATTCTGCATTCTGATTGCTTGACTATGAGAGAAGAACAGCTGGAGCTGGGTCCTGGGGGCACTACAAGTGTTCTTGGTGTCACTCAGATCTTACAGATAAGTATAGAAATGCATCCCATTGCACAGAACTCCTCATTTCTACTCTGATTTCTTTAGGATGGAACTTCCATTTTATCCTCATTACTTATATTTAGAATGTAATTTTATGTGCAGGAATCTTAGAGCCTTGAGAAGGTACTTTGTTGGGGCAGGTTCTGTGAGAGCCTTCTGGCAGGCTCTTTAGAAAGAACTTGTTCATGAGACCAATGCAGATACCCTTTCTAATTGGAGTTAGAAGTGGGAGGAGTGTATCAAAGTGGGCATCTTTAGAACAGCCCATACTTGAAGGATTTCATGCAGGACTGCATACTTTTTGGATAGCTCACTGCCAGTAGTGCTTTGGCCGCAGCAGCGGTATGCTTAACGCTGGCTAACTGCCCAAGGATGTAGCCTTCTTTCTGGGCAAGGTTTGGAGCCTGCAACGTCCTGAAGCAGCTATTGACTTGGATCTTAGCTGATAGAAAACTTAGCTTAGCACATACCTTTTATTCTGGAAGTTCTGCCTCCTAGCTTCCAGAAGCTCAGCACATATGTCCCACCTATCGTGCTTCCTCCCAGTTTTAATCGCTTTTAATTCTCAGATCATGTTTTCCCCTTATTTTCTCAGCAGACAGTTATTAATGGAAAAATATGTTCCTGGTGTCTGGCTGTGGGATGGATTATATTCCAAATACAACGGATGACCTAGTTTCAGTATGTGATGTGGCAACTTTCCTCTACTCTTGACTGTATTTCAGCAGCACTTAGCACCCTCACCTAACTCCTGCCCACAAACTGTTTCCCACTACAGAAGCGTTCATTTTCGGTATAAAAATATACTTAACAAAATGACTGATTACCCACATTACTGCTTTTTAATGAAGCAGGCTCTCTAATGTAAAATAATCAGTGTGGGTTTTGGTTTGGCTCAGAGGCGGCTTACAATAAAATATTGAGTAGTAAAATGGTAGGTCAGAGTAACGCTAGAGTAATACCAAATTGTGCGTGCCTATCACATTTTATTCCTCTACTTGAAGGGTTGCTCTGTTTTCACTTAGAGCAGGGCCTGTTTACCCTGTTGGAAAATGGCCATTCCAGGTTCTGTCTGCGCTGACTTTCAGAAAACTGAAATTATAGCTTGGCTCTCATTTGTGATCATAACTTGTACATTTAGTTAAATACAGGCAGCTCGTCTGTTCAACTCCAGCCTCCTTTGGTAGTGCTTCCTGCAGCAGGCAGGATGGAGGCTTTCATACTGCTTTGGATGTCCTCACTAACAGAGTGCTCAGGGTCCATCCTTTGGGATAGGGTGTAATGATGGACTGGCAGTTGGTGCTTACTTGTGCAACGGACTTGTGGCATTTCAAGGAGCTTACCTCTCGTGAACAATCAATATATTCTTCTGGAACCCATCAAAATGCTGAGGTAGGAGACGGAGCTACAGAGCTTGTCATACAGGCCCTAAAAAGTCCTGGCCAACTGTCTAGACCATTTCTGACTTGAAAATCTATTCCACTGCTTGAAAAAAGAGCTAGGTCAGTAGTTTTGTGTCCAGTCCTCAAAAGCACTGAAGTATTTCCAGCTAGTATTTAGAATCCCTTCTATTCTCTGCATGCTAATGCAGTATAAACTACTCAGAAATATTCAAGACCGAGTCTTAAATTATAACCTCCCCTCATCAATACCCACTGGCAATGTCTTCAGGGTGAGCGTACATCTTTTGGAGACAGCACCAAGCTTATGTACTTCTTAAGATCTTCCTAAGCCCTCTGTTTTTCACTTGGTTGTTGTTGGAAGCATAACCTTTTTGGACAAACAAGCAGGTGTGCCTGTCTCATCTCACCAAAGCCATTAACAGGGAATCTTCTATTATTGCTAATACTTTTAATTCTTCTAATTTCACTGACCTGGCCTAGATTAGTTGTAATGGTAAGAAACGTCTTTTGAAGATTACTGTCCAGGTGGCAGAATAAATTGTCTATTATGAGCTGATAAATCAGCTATTAAATTTACACAACAGCTGCAAAAGTAATTAGTTTGATATATTGAATGGTTATGTCTAATGAAGGTGGATTTCTAATGGCAGCTACATTCTGAAGTTCTTACTCATAAAGCAATAACCAGAGCTTTGAAACTTTAGGACAACTTTAGAGGAACCATCTTGTGAAAGCTATTTTAAAGAGCAAATTCTGTTCAACATCATTCAGTGGAAAACACTCAAGTTTTTTGCTTCTTCTTCAGATACATGTGCATTATTAAGTGGCAGAAGGACAAAAATTTGGTTATTTTCTGTATGAGGACTGATAAATTATGCACATTGCTGAATGATGTAAAGGCAAGACAAATAGTACAATTTTATCTATTCAGGTGGGAAGAAAGCAAAACAGTTTAGTTGCAGGAAAATATTTGCACTATAGCAAAGGAGCTAAAATATGGATACTCAGTGATTTCCAGAACACTTCTGAAGTGCTGGGGTCTGAACCTTGAGCCCTGGAGTGAACTTGACACCTGAATGGATTTCACAACCAGGTAAAAGGGGCTAAGGCTGCCCAGGTGCCTCCTGTTGGAATCAAGGGCAAGACTGGCTTGGCCTCTGTGTTTGCTACGAGGAAGATCTTTTAGCTCCGCTGCTGGCTGCAACACAGTAGGTGTTGAGTGGTGGGGACACAGGCCTTACCAGACCTTGATGTGAGGGATGGGCCCCCTCTGTTGTAAGAGGGCCATCCAGGAGGGGAGGCCAGGCCAAGCACACCCTGAAATGATGAGAAACAGCTGCCATTTAGGTGGTGATTAGAGGGTGGAGATAAAAGGTCAATAGAGCTCCTTAATGTGATCTGCTGTTGGGAGCTGCTGCTGGAGGGGTTTATGAGAAGATTTTTGTGGAGTCAAGGGTAATGGATTGGGTAATGTATCTTTCTGATATTTGTTGGGTTGGTTTGTGCCTGGCTATGTTGGGATACGGGGCATGGTTGGTATCTCCTTATGTTATTGTGTTTTTGGCCCAGTGTGCCTTTTCTTCTGTTGTGTCACCTGCAGTGAGTGGGTTTATTGCTTCTTTTGTTCCCCCTGTGGTTGGTGATGCTATGTCATTTATGGTATCCATAGAAATAGATAATAAAACCTGCATGAGTTTCCCTGTATGTTTTCTGCTGATGGCTGCCTCCTTTTTGTTGGGCCATGTAGTCAGCAGAACAACTTCTCATGTTGTCAAAAGGTATGGGGCATGGCCCCAAACATTCATAAGCATTTTGTATCCTTGCTTCATCCCAGTGGACAGATAAGCTGTCTTGTTACTTCTTTCTTTGATGTTCAGTAAGATTTTTATCACAGTAAAATACAGGAGTTTTGTGTCTTGCTGAGTGAGGATCACACAGGTGGGAAAGATGGTAAATAGAACACTGCATTCTGAACTCACTCCTTGGAGGGAGGATTGGAATATCAAAGCAGCAGAAAAGGATTGGGTTGGGGAAACTGTTTTGGTAATCAAAATAAAATATCTCTAGTAAGTGGGGGAAGGGAAGATGAATGTGGGCTTGAGCTGTGGCTGGACTAGACCATTAGAGAGGAGATAATAATAAGAAATAAAAGGACATACTTAGGTAGATCCTGAATGTTTATTTTGTTGGAACTTCAGAACTTGAGGTCTTTTGTCTCTTATCCCTCTTCTTTTTCTATACATAAATAACTCATAGACTACAAAGCACTGCAGACTAGTCACTTGCCCTACATACCTGCAAAATCTTTCCCTTGACTTTGGTGGAAGAGGAATTATCTGTGCATATTTAGTCTATAAGCACTGCAGAGCTATAATGATTTAAATAGCTTTATGTTCAGACTGGCTGGCCTTGAGCCATTTCATCCCATTCTGTGTTCAGTGTACGTCTACAAGTTGGATGATTGACTGGACTCTCTTCTGCTTCTCAGACTATTTCACTGAAACTGTCTTACTACGGAGTGCATGTATTTGTCTTTTAAAATGTTACCTTCTGCATTCCACCTTGTGACACTTTTATTTTTAATACCTCCTCACTTTTTAACAATTTAAGATAAATGTGATTTTTGTCATTTCTGAAGTATTAAGAAACACTGGAACAGGCTGCCCAGGGAGGTAGTTGAGGCCCCATCCCTGGAGATGCTCAAGGTGAGGCTTGACGAAGCTCTGGGCAACCTGATCTAGTTGAGGATGTCCCTGCTCACTGCAGGAGAGGTTGGACTAGATGACCTTCGTAGGTCCCTTTCAACCTAAACCATTCTATGATTCTGGTTTCGTATGATGTAGTGTGATGTCCTAAATAGTACTTCCAGCAGCAATGCTGCAGGCCTCTGACCGTTCTGATTGTCAGCATCAGTTTCTATGGGGACTCCAAAGTAGGTAACTTTTGTGTGGCTCATACTGGCTCAGCAATGCATCACACAAGGAATTAGAGCAAAAGCAGTGTTTTGCAGTATCCATGCTTTGAGGCAAATTAAAGGAATCTGAATCGTAATTCTGATAACTCCTATCAAAGGAAAGCAGTGATTGTTCATTGGTGTCAGTTTTGACAAATAACTTTTTCTTATTGAAATATTTTTTTAGTCCAAACTCTTACTTGGGCTTTTTTAAAGTCCAAATTTTGTAAGAAATGTTTTCCCAAGCATAAGATAGAAAATGTCAGGTTGACCCACAGCTTTACTTTTCTGAATGTCTTCAGTGCTGCTTTCTCCTTGCTAATGAACACAGCTGCATAGTAATGAACTATCTTCTATTCTGTGGAATATGGAACCACCTGAAGTAGAATGGGGATAAATTTTACAAAGGACAGCACAAATGGAGCATAATGCAACAGACAGTAATTCCTGCCTCAGTTCAAATCTCCACTTTTTATGAGAGATGAGTTGGAAGACTGTGCAGTTTGATAGATAGGACGCTGAGTGCAGATACCAAGATTTATGCTGTCAGCCCTTGACTGTCTGCATGACTTCAGCCAGGATTTTTTTATTCTGCTTCTTTCAGATCCTTTAGGACCTAAAGATGTAGAAAAAAAAGCCAGAGAATGACTTTTCTCATGTCAAGCACCTATCTTCCTGTCCTTTTCCCAATGATCTCAAGGTAATTCAATGTTTTTGAAAATGCACTACCTTAGGTGGGATTTATCTCAACGGCTTTAAATGCCAAAAAAAAAGTTATCTGGGGAAGGATTGACTCCAAATGCCTTATGTAAGCTTCTGAAAGGTAATGCTCTAAATCTTAACTAGACACAGTAACTTAGTTCTGTACTGTAAGTTTGTTAGAGGGAGAATAGGCACTAGCAAGACAGGGGATGGACTACTGTGGTTTTTACCATGCTTTTAAAAGAATGCAAGTTCAGATTTAGCATTTAACTTTCAGACATAGGAAGATGAGACAAACTCAAGCTTTTGCCTGCATGTAATTTACTGTACTCCTGAGCATCGTCTGTTGCCATCCTTGTCAACAGCCTCCTTGTTAGCTGCTTGCATTATGGTGTATGCTTATGGTAGATTTCTGACACCTCCATTGGGGGCCCTAAATGGTCCTTTACTGATTGTTCAGAAGGCCTCACTTCTCAATATGTTTTTGAAATGAGTGGTTGTTTGACCATCAGGCACTTCTGATGAAACTTTAGTCATCCAAACTGATGATTTTTCTTCTCTCCATTCTCTAAAAGCTGCAAGATACCACACGCTGTCTCTCCCTCATGTCAGTGTGTTGATTGTGACAATTGCATCCCAACCTGGATTAACACTGATCAGTCGGACAGTTAACCTGTAATTCTGTAGGTTTTGTGATTTGGTCATACTGGGCTTAGTAGGTGCTTATTTTTCCCTTACACAAAGGAAAAAAATACATTTCCTATATTAATGTTCTGGTTTGCAAAGACGTATCATTTTAAAAATAAAGATTGCTAGTTTTTGTTTGAGGGCTTTGGTGCACAGCCAATCTAGATGCTAATAAAGCAGAGTAAGCGGTGATGGCTGCAGTGTACTTGCACTTCTCTCTCTGTGGATGATGATTTTCTAAGACAGCATATTTCTAAAAGCTATTAAAATGCTTTGTTTGTAACTTGGAGAGTATATACCATGAACTCATTAAAATCTCTTTCATCATTGTACTCATTTAATGATCTTTAAAGGTCAGGCCCTGTTATCTTGATACAGTGACGTCAATGAGAGCGTTACATGGTTGGGGCGAGCAACACTGGACTCTAAATCATCCCAGCTAATAGGATAGATTGGTGTAAGAGCTGTTGAATAAAACCCTCCTGAGTTTGTTGTGCTATGAGGTCAAGCTTGTAGTGCTTGACTTGAGCTGATGTTCACACAAAGTCTTATGAATTTAATGGAGAGGCTTCCAGTTGGGGCTGTTGGGCACTCCTGTATGCCAAATAATGGAGGGGAATTCAGGGGCTTAAGTGAGCTTTGTAGTTTGCAAAACGTATACCTTGAAACCTGTGTAAGCATACAGTTTTATTTCACCACATTTTATGTAATCATCCACAAATTATAGACAGCAGATTCCCTTTCTCAGTCAAAAACTTTTAGGAAACTTCTGACTCCAAGTTCCTTTTTCTTACACCAGCAGTGTTGTGTGAAAACAACTACAGTGCACATGTTTTGTGGGGTGAATAGTATATTTTCAATGTGAATGATTATGCCGCTCTGTAGAGAACATTTTCTGTGGATTCAGCCTAATGAAACATATGCTTCCTATTATATCAAATACATTTTTTACAATAACCATTTCAATGTTATGAAAACATTTAGATGTTTGCTCTGTAATTTATGTCCTTCTTTCAAATGCCACCTCTTAAAACTCATAATCATTTCATGAAAAAATATTTCAGCTTTTAACAGTTATTGCACTCAGAAAACAAAGGAAAGCCAGTCATATGTATTCCATCCCAAACTGTATTTGACCTCATTTAGAACTAATAGGATATTTTTTACAAGGTTTAAAAAAAAAATAACATTCATCTACTACTCAATTCCATTATTCTTCCTTAATTGTTTTCTGCAGTTGCTCTGTCTGTGTCTCCCTTTCTGCCTTTCTCTTCCTGTAGAACACTCTAGGAGCCCATTATGCAGAAGAGGAATGCAGCATGTGAGGACTGAGGTACACTCTGGCTTTCTTTTTCTGTTCAGCGCTTTCCCAGTGTGTAATGCAGGGCAGAAGCAAAGCACATGATGGAGTGGTGTGTGAAACCTTGGACTTTTTTTCTTTGCTTTTTGGAAGAACAAGATAGAGGTAAAGTGTACTTCAGGAATTATGAGTTTCTCTCTGCTGGGATGTGTCCTCTGGATTTCAGATGGTAGGCCCAGGAATACACATTTTGGACTTTCCTCTCTTCCTTCATTTCTTTAGTCTTGTAGGGCTTAATTCGCATTTGCTTCAAAGGACAATGGATCAGGACTTGACAAAAAATGTGATTTTTGTGTTCACTACAGTTGATTGCAAATCACTTTTGAAGGGGGACATTTTTTGAATAAATAAGTTGAAATCAGTGATATTGTCTTAGTTGTGCCACTTCCCGCCCCCACCCGCGACATTGTTTCCCTCTCTTTTTCTGGTACCTTAGAATGCTAAAATACCCTCCCAAGTATAAATCCTCTACCTTTCATTTACTTTCTTACTATGTCAAACTGGCAGTATGTGCATACACTTTGAAAAAGACAGAAAAGTACTGAAATAAATCACTGTATTGTGGGTGTGTTGCCTCTCTGTAAGATGATGAGAAAAAACAGTGAGAAGAGATCCTGTTGTATAAAACAGTTGGGACAGACTTTCAGTATATTAGGAAGAGGAAAGGACCAAGATCTTTCTCTTATTAAGCAATATCTTTCTTTACAAGCAAACTGATCACAGCAAATCTGCTCCTGCAGTTTGTTATTAGTCCTTGTGTTAAAGTTACTTTTAAATTTGTAGAATAAAAAAAAAAATCTTTATACTTCTCATTTCCTTGAGGTAGATTAGCACATAAAATACAACTGAAAAAGGAGATGCAGGATAAAGAGCACTGATCAGCACACCACAGGTAGGCAAGCAAAAGGAAACAGAAAATAAATTAAAGCCCTCTTTGAGTAGAGAAATCTCACCAATATAAACAAAGGTGCAATAGCTGTAGGCCTGGTTGGCAATCCTAAACCAGTGCTAATAGATTATTTAGTAGGACTACTTGCATCCTGCAATCTGCTTTCCTGAGCAAAGAGTTCAGAATAAGGTATGACATTAATTTTTCCTTTATCAAATAACAGAAGTAGGAGCTTGTCTGAAATGAATTGTAACTCAGTTCTGTGTTGCTGCCCAGGCTTCTCTACGCTTATCTATACTCAGTGGCTGCAACTGTAATGCATTTAGTCTGAGTAAAGCATTAAAACAGCCTCACACTAAAAAATGTTACTGGTTTCTGGTTGATCCTCAGTTCTGCTTTTACTCTGCCCTCACACGTTCACCGTATAATTGTCCAGCTAGATGGGACTAACAATTTCATTTAGACTAGGAGCCTGTGTCCAAATAGGGACAGCTACAGACAGGATGTAGTCGGTAACTTTTTTGTGAGTGTGGCTTTGCTCAATTTTAATTAACATGTTCAATCTGCTTACATGCATTTGAAAATCACATTTGGTTGCCACTTGCCTCTCCAAGTGCCTAACCTCTGTTGAAAATTATCTGCAGGACATACATGAAAGTGAGACATAGAATGTGTGTGGATGTTCACAAACAATCAAGTTACCAAAATTTAATGAGTTTGTAAACTGATTTGAGCTATCAAGTTCTACTTTACCACTGGGGATGACTGGGAGTACGCACAGTCTGTTTGTGAAACTCAGTTGATGAGCAGAGGCTTGTTCTAAGCACTTGCAATCACCAGTGCACACCACAAAAGTAGTGTTTCAGGCTCATGTACATGCTGTGACAGAGCTATATTGAAAACACAACATTTTTTTCAGCACTGTAATTGCAAACAAATTAGGAGAAAATGGAAAAAATGAAAACAAAACAAAAAGCCCTTCCTACTTCTAGTCTTTGAAGTTGAAAAAATAGACCAAACCCCTGAATTATGAGCTTTAGGACCTGTTTTTGGTTTGTTATGCATGAAAATTTCAGAATACGATCTTACCCAGTATTCACATTCATCAATATTGATTGACTAACAAAGAATTTGAATACCCAGATGCCTTGTTATGATAGCATGTGGAATATAATCACTTCAGTAGTTTGCCTGCCTAAGCAAACGTAAACTCAGACTGTCCTACACCTTTTCTAGATATGACACGTGATGCTAAGCTGTATTCCAGATTTTCAAAGTCTTTGAGGGCCAAAGCATTATGAAGTCCATATATATATTTGCTTTCCTTTTCTGTTTTTAATTCCCAAACTTCAAAGCACACTTCAGCTTTTTTTTAATTTACTTCACCCATTTCTTTTTGGTTGATCCTGCCTTGCCACTTCAGTTCTAACGTGGGGACGCTGATGTGCAAAGTGTAAGTCACTTTATTAGGGACACGGTGATACTTAGTGGGGTGGTGAGAACATGAATGTAGGAAAAGTGAGCCAAAGGAATTTCCTGAACTAGGTCCCTTTATCTGTTAATACAAACAAAGAATGATATATTGTCAATCTGCAACTTTTTCAAGCTTTTGTTTTGATTATTTTTTTCAGTTACCCCATATGCCCACAGCCCCTATAGGAAAGTTCCTACATAATTAAGAATATTGTTACTAAAGGTACCTAGGATAAGGTTCAGCTTTCAGATCAGTCTCTGTTCTTCCAAGTGGACAGTAGCAGACACTAAGGAGCAGCTATCTTCTTGATCTTCAGACTAAATCTGTGCTCTCCCTAGGCCTAGTGATGCTCAGAACTGCTGACAGGGGTTGCACAAGATGTTGAAAGACCTATATGCTAGCAAGAGGTAGTTGTAGCTTTAAATCTAGTATCTCCCTTCCCAAAACTTATGCTTTTTCTCTCCTGCAAGTTATGGCTATGCCATCTTTATTTGAGGAAGGAGATTACTTTTATGAAAACTCTTAGTGCCCCTTTTCAGCCATGAATGGGACTCATTTCTGAAGCTCTCTCTGAGCCATGTGATTGCCTTTTGCAACAGCATACATCAAGAGCTCAAGAATAACAAGGACACTTTGGGAGAAGCAAACATTTTTAAATGGCAAAATAAAAGAACAACTTTTGACAACTTCTGGCACGAACTTTAGCATATTGTGTGAATTTACTCAGAAAGCCAAGAGGACAGGGAGGTTTCTCCTTGTTGAATGTTTCCCTAGTTCTGCCTCTTCTAGACCTTTCAACCTGTGTCTGCTCTTAAATTCTTTTCAACTTAAGAATCCACAGATGCTTTATCCCAAGGCAATATGATGAGGAGTTATTACCTGCCAAATCCCTTTGGCTTTGTCACTGTACATATCTGAAGAGTTTCTTTTCTCTTTGCTACCTCAGCTTGGTCAAAACTCCTTAGAACTCGTGGTGATAGTAGCTGAACTTTCATGTCTCTAATGAAAAAAAGTTCAAGTCCAATTTGGTTTGAATTACTCAAATTCATATGTGAAATACTATTTCAGTGAATTTTGCAAATCATTGAAAAAAAAATGGCTTCCAAGTCCTTCGTTATAAGGACTTTGAATCGCCTCACAAAAAGGTGTTTGTATTCTTAGTGATTTTTTTATGCAATATATGCTTGCTTCTGCATGAGTTGTTATTTCTCACTAACCGAAGGTAAGTAACTCTACATTGCACTGTTTTCTGTGAGCTAGCAATGCTTTGTCCCATCAGTAATAACTGATACATAAATCAGTCATCTCTTGAGCCAATAAATCATTCAGACTCCTTTGGAGAAACCTCTTAATTTATAATGCATTTCACTGAGTGTGTTGTCAAATGTCCTTTCTTCAGCATCATTTATCCTTTAACGAGTGTTACTGGGGAACTGAATCAGTTTGGCAGAGCTGTGATTAAAATTTGATATAGATCTGACTTCAACTGAGTGGCTCACCCCAGCTATTGTCATTACTGTGGTCAATGTCAATATTACAAGGAATTGACTGTCAGTACATTTCAAGAGCTTTGTAGTGTAGATGAGTTCTCTGTATTGCAAAATAGGTTAATTACGTAGGGGAAATGCTAAAAAGGCAATTAAAACCTCAAATTTTGTGTGAACCTAGCTAATGAACTACAATATTGATCATTATCTTGAGTCTGGATAATCTAAATATGTGAGAGACAGCATCTGAAAAATGCTTCCTAGCACTTTGTAAGCTTACCTGAGAAACATCTCTGGGTAGGAGAAAGGAAGAGAAATCCAGTTATGGGGAAAAAAGGGGATAAAAAATCCTTTCCTGTCCCTTTTTGCTACAAATCATTGTGGGTACAAATAATTTAGAGTTTCTAAAGGAAATCTGTGCATTGCTACTTTGAGCTGGAGTATTGTAACTAGATAAAATGGTTAAGAAATGGTTGAAAGAAAGTTGGCTTTTCTTGTGTTAGTTGTAAACACATAAAGCACGGTGAACTAACTTTACTGTTACAGCAGTTAGAAAACATGATCAGGATGTCCTGTGAGTCTAGTACAAGTGTCCTGCTTTGGTACTTCGTGCTCTTGCAGCATGGGTGTGCTAACAATCCCCTTTCCTTTTGCATTTTGGATTTTAGGGGAGGGTTTATTTACTGGCTCAAAGGCAACCCTAGGGTAAAATTTTACCGTTCATCAGATATGTATATACTTAACAGCAGACTCAAAATTACATTGATTTTTAATTTCCAACTTATGAAACAATCATAAATACAAAGATCTGCATATAGAGGTGCTGTTACTTGTTGCCCATGTTTACCATATCAGTATTTTTGCAACTTCACCAGTTCATTATAACAATTTAATACAGGAGAAACCCATGTTATTAGAACAATTTCTCACTGGTGTGAAGGTTAAATTAGCAGTAGATTTAGCCTGAAGGGGAAAAAAAGGTAAATCAGACTCAGGGTAAACCTTCTATATTCTCTGTGAAAGTTGGTATGAAAAGTAATCAGGAATAGTATGGACTTTCATTCCACCTTTTGCTGAAAAACTGTGAGATGTTTGGCAAATATGAAATATGGCTCCCAAGTCTGTGGAAAAGGTGGCACTCATGGCTACCCATTATCCTGCTTCACATTAGAAGCAAATGTAAGTAAAAAGAAGTTGGGATGTTTCTAAACTGGCACAAAACATGATCTGGAATCTTGAGACCAGATTTATCCTTCATTTGAATTACATCAGAATAAATTTGGCTTTCAGTTCTTGGTTTTGACTTGAAACTGGAAATGTTGAGTTGCTGGAAATGTTTTGAAGTCTGAGACTCGGTAACCACTTCTCTAATAGTTAACACAATTGAGAGAGTTCTATGTAAAGACAGTTAAAATCCTTGCGTAGATTAAACTTACATAGAATCAGTCCCAAACAAAGCAAGCTGTTAACTTAGTGGTTAAGGACGATAATGTCAATTCCTGTGCTTAGACAGTACACTTGTTAATACCTGCTGTGGTGGGCAGTGATAGATCTTCTAATTTAGTAATAAATGGAGATTGGAAAATCAATCCACATAAAGGCATTTTCTTCAACAATCTGCTCCTAATGTGATCTTCATTTGTGAAATTCAACAGCGGTACAAGAAAACAAGCCTTTGATATTTCCTCCTATGCATCCTGTAGGAAGGATTGTATTGCTGGAGAGGGTAAATTGTACCAACAGACAGTGTTATGCAGCCAAACTGTTCATTACTTTTCTGTGGCCTAACATCTAACATTTGATGAATGAATTTACAGCAAAATAAGGTTACTGGAGCTTGTTCAATTGTTTCATGTGGTTAGGACAGCTGTAGGCAATCTGTATAGGCTCTTCTGCTCTTAGAAACCTATACATGTTTAGGCAGTCTGTATTTCATTTATGATCTGCCAGAAAATATATTAAAACTGAACATCACTGTATGAATATTCTCTATGAATGCTTACAGCATAAGAGGGATTTCTCAAGACTTAAAGTAACCGCAGTAATTTCATTTGAGCATCTCATGTAAATGAAGTCCATCTGTCTTGAACGGGTCTTCTGCATGTACACTTGATAACAAGAGGGGTTGCTTGACCCGCTCTTAAATTTAAAACAAACATCTTTACATGTCTTCTGTCCACATAGGTAAAATCTCTGGTTTTCTTAAAGCATTGATTCGAGGCTTTGGATTTTAGCCTTTTAACAAACCCAGACAATTCAGCCAGAACCAAATATCACAGTTCTGACACTCCACGTGATGTTAAATGGAAATAAAAGGAGTTTGAGTGAAACTCAGTCTCAGGAATCAAACACAATCTATTTTGCCCATCTTCCTCCAACTCCTCAGAAGAAGTTTTCCAGACATGTGCTGATTCTTTCAGTTCTGCCTCTCTCTAACTTTGTGTCTGTTCTCAATTGTTTTGTCTTTGTCAGCTGTTCAAACAGAATCTAAAAATACACTAAAACATCCACTTGCAAACCTTTCTTCCCAGAAGGAACCAGGAGGCTTTGGACAATGGCTTGCTCATCCTTTATTCCAAACTAAGGGATGAATCTCCACCTTTCTTTCCTGTCCAGGCATCCTTATAAGTAAAAACATAATCTGACAGACAGCCTCTAGGGTTTGAAGTGTGTGAGAGTACAGAGGGCTCTGGGCTTGCATGGATATACACAGGCACAACATTTTAATTCAAGAAACACAGGCTTCCTCACAGGTAAAGATTTAGCCGAGTTGAACTTTCTTGGAATTTTAAGGATTTGCTATGGATAGAAAAAACTTACTTTGGCCCACTTTTGGTGAGATTCTAATTGAAAGAGAACATCATACTTCTGTTCTAAAAGCATTAATTATAAATTATTGCCTGTCACATGACTTGCAAGAAACCATTTTGACATCCAGAGAGTCGGGGATACCAAAATATCCTCATTAAACCGTGCCATCTTGAGGAGTGGTGCTGCAGTTTTAATTACCATCCACATGACGGTAGAAAAAAAAAGCTAGAGTGTGCCAAAGCTGTCTGTAGAACTTGCTTTGCCCGCCCGGGGTGCTGAATGCTTATTGCATTTCCAGATGCCTGTATGTTCTGTACTGACAGTTAACCCAGTGTATTGTCTTGGTTTATATTTAGCGCTTCGTGGTCCATCGCAGACGTGTTTCCATAAAGATAGCAATTAGAAAATCGTACCGCTGCTGTTGTGTATGCACTCTGCATTTTTTGTGATGATTTCATCTGTTGTGCAAACTGACTGTAGTTACGTGCTCGCTTCCTTCTCTCTAAACAAAACTGGAATTCACCTGACAAACAAAACACGTTTAAGCTTTGAAATGTGTGAAAGTACTCGTTTGCTTACAATTCACATATATTGGGGACTTTGAAATTACTTCAAAACATGTGAGTTTATGCAGTGGCTGAGCTGTGTTTAGCCTTGGTTAGCTCTAATTCACTGTGCCTGGTCTTGCCCTATGAGCTTTCAACTGGAATACTGTTGTTTGCTTATTTGTTTCAAGAATTCTTGTGCCATCTTCAGATAATTAGCAAGAATACCACAAGCACTGTAAGGTAAAAGTATTTATTTTCTTGAGCCCCCCAGTGTGGTATGAGATGCTGTATTTCACCACCCTTCTCAGTTTGAAATGTGAGGCGATTCCAGCGTCATCTCAAAGTAGAACTTCCCTCTCCATGGGCAATACTTGTTATTGATCAGCTGGACCAGCAAGAAAAGGTGCAAAGTAAGATACCGGATTATAAAGCAAAACAAGGATATGTTATATCAGTTATGTGGAAATGTTAACTAGGGTGCTTTGCTTTCATCTATTCATGGGCTGTGTTGGTGCTGCATATTTAAACTAGGCAAGCTGGAAGCACCTTCAGTGCTCTGCACCAGGCTCAGCTGAAGATTGCAGGAGCAAAATCCATATTCTGCTGATATCGGTCATCAGAACTCTTTCGTATTGCAAACATAGTGTGTACTATAGCAACACAGACAGCGTAGGAACACTGAGGGTCATCACCAGGACTCATTGCCCTGCGTGGCAGGATGTATAGCTCACGTGTGAGCAAGTGACTTTATAACACCGATGCATTCCTGATTGTGTGTAATTGTGGTGGGTTGACCTTGGCTCAAAGCCAGGTACCCACCAAGTCCCTCTATCACTCCCCCTACTTCCCTCAGAANCAAAATGCCCATCCCTTGTCAGAATTCAAACAGCTCTGCCCTGGGTACCTAATAATCTTGTCACACCAGACGTCCATTCACGAGCAGTGTTGTTCACATTTCCATGACTGGGACCATTCCAGCTGCACTCAGTGCTCACAGTGGACTTCCACCATACCAGTTGTTCTGTGGGGCTGATCTGGCTCGTAGACCATAGTTTAGCCTCTAACTGTTCCACTTCATTTATTACCCTATTAAATTATGCTTGTATCCACGATTGCATTCTTGTTCTAATACTTCTGAGTTCAGTTGCATGGTTAGGAAAAGAAATAATTGTATGGATCTACAGATCCTGCAGATGAGAATAAGGCATGTGATTTTATTCTTTTAGAACATACTTTCCTGGCATTCTGAGTGGATTCCCATACACAGAGTGAGCCAGTGTGTCCAGGGGATTGTAATTATTACAAGTTCTTTTTATTAAAAAAAACAACAAAACCAAGCTACATTGCCATACAGATGGCTAGTGCAGCATTTATTACAACATTGCCTTTTCACTTCTGCATGTATGAAATGTTTACACAGTTTGCTTCAAGAATTTCTTGTTTTGCAAGTTTGCACAAAACACCAGAAATGGCTGACTTAAAACATACATCAAAAGAGAAATGGTGATAACAGATGAATGCTTTTATAAAACTAGCCGGGGACAAATTCAGTTAACAGCCGCTTGGAACAGAGCAGATGCAGGTCAGATGGGAGTCTCTGCACAAAGTTCACAGATTTTATCTATGGGAGGATAAGTCATAGGCAAAGCAGAGACCAACAGCTTAGATCTTGAGGACCTGGAGATTCTGAAGATGACATTTAAAAAAATATTTAGTAGCCCAATTTTGGAGGTCTAGTTTCTAAAGGCACCTAAAATTGAGGTGACAGAATTACTAGGATTTTCAAAACCACCTAAGATATGTAATTCATAGTGGAAATTAAGAACCTGGCCACCATTGAGAATCTACTTATGTAACTGCAACTTCAGGTGCTTGTGCTCCTTAAACACCTCTCCTTAGGTTAACCGAAGACTAAAGTGATACTGGTTTTCACAAGAGCTTACACTCCAAGACCACTTAGATGATGCCAGATGACCATAAAAAGAATCAAAGAGAGTTTTCCGTATTCTTAGCAGAATATATTAAGAAGCCTAGACAGCATGCTTTTTTACTGAGTCACTGTTTGGGTAGGTGCTGTGGGGAAAAAGGCTTGATGCATGCGGACTGTATTATTTGTATTTTCTGTTTGCCTCCTATTGTTTTTTCACTTGCACTCCTTTTGTTTTCCTTTGAACTTAATTTATGTACAATATTTCAAGGTTTTCGGTAGATTCTATTTGGAAGTGGACATTCAGTTGTCATGCACTGAACACACATCTAAGATTGTATATGTTTCAGTACAGAATCTGAAGAGCTAAGTACTCTTTAGATCCCAGCAATGATCTTACCTAAGCCGGTGTCCACTGGAAATCAAGCGGAAACCTACATGAAGCTGGACTCCTTAACGGTACCGGTTTTTAGAGATAACAAATCTTGCTAACTTGAAAAAAACCATTCAGTTGGTACAAGAGGTCAGACCAAATGCAGACTGTTATCATTTGCAGTCATCTGGAAAGGAAAATGCTCTTAATGCAATGCCAGTAAAAGATACTCTCTTGAGTTTTCTTGCTCCAAGCTACTGTAGCTTGTTTACATTCCCTAAAGAAACTGCGTGAAATCTTACAAAGTCAAACCTTCAGAGAAGTTTAAGGCAGGACTTGTACTGTTAGAGTATTTTGATGTGTTTCACTAAAACCTAACATTTCAATCATAAGAACTCCCGGATCCTGCTTCTTTTTTTTTTTTTCCTTCCAAGTACTGATCACAGCAAGCAGCGTTAGACTTCTAAGGCATTTATACTGTGAAAGTCGAAAGAAAACTATCCAGCAGGCCAAGGCATGGAAAATAGTAACAAACACCTGCTGCTTCTACATATGGATAGATTTTTCACTTAAGTGAAAATCACCTCGCTGAAAATCAAAGCACTGGTAGAAAGCATATCAAAGCAGTTAAAGCCAGAAAAGCTCATAGAAATGTTTTATGAGAAAGCATGTAGCTTAAAGTGTTGAACTTTCACAGCTAAATGTGCAGAATTAGTAAGCTATTTTGTCTCTTTCATTTGCTAATCAATTTTCCCCACTACCAGCCTATGACAACTAGTAGGCCTGCACATTTGTTTCATATGGTCAAAGAATGTTTAACCCCCTACTGACCCTCGAGTGTTTGCTCTCTTTCCCTCAAGGCACGGAAGACTTTAAAGTAGAAAATCGATGAATGAAAAGAATTAATCTCTTGGGGGCTTTTGTCGTGAAAGCTTGAAAGGGAACCAGAACAGTCTGGCATGTTGACAGCTGAAGTCAAGAGGAAAATTATGATATAATACAGCAAGTAAAAAATGTTATGTGCCATCGTATCCAAAAGGCAAACAAAGTACACATATTGCCTTCTTTCTTTTCTGACTGCTCTTGCTACTGGTAACAAGAGTAAATTCTATACTGGAACCCCTTGAAAAAGATGAATAGTATTCATGGCTGCTCTTTACGAATGAGCTGTTGAGCTCCTCAAAGATGGGTGTAACATGTAAATGAGCTTCTTGTGATCCTTTTGTCTTATCCCTTTTACAGTCTGTGATGGATCTCTGGTTGCTGTTACTGTTCTGGACAGTTCTGTTCTTGCTTTGTGTTCTTCTAACTAGCTTACTTTGGAAGTTGTGAGACTTCAACTTGATAGATTTTATTTTTTTCACCCTGAATATGGCATTGGCCAACTCCTATGCCAATGATGACATAGTTTGTTGTATGAATTTGGGGAGGTTTACCTACAGTCTTGCTCAGATGCTTTTTCAGACATTTTTGCTATTAATTTGAATTAGTGATTTCCCTAGCAATTCTAAAAGCAGCTGAGACTGGAGTGGGTTTGTAAGTGAAATGGCAAGAGAGAGAGAAAGTTTGTGCTTTTGCATTCCAAGATGACAGCCTTATTCTTTCCTATTATCTTCCTTCTAAGTTCTTGGAATGGCCATTACATCAAACAGAAATGTATTGATCAACTACAGCAAAATTAACACATTTTCAGTCCTCCTGTGCTTATTCCTTTTCATTCTGCTCAGCACGGAGAGCCTGGCATGGCCATGGCTGTGCTCGACAGCTACTGGATGGTGATCCCAAACCCAGATAGATTTTCACAGCACTATTTTGAATTTGTGGCTGTCTTTCTGGTTAGCATAATTTTAGCAGTCTCCTGAGCTCCCAGTGAACTTTGCCAGCTAGGGCAAACACAGGCATTGCTTTGGGTTTCAAATTATATTGCAGTGAACCAACAAGAAGTTTTGCTTGTACTTCTGTTAGATGATTTTCTATTTGCAGTGGAAGATGTGAGAATAGAGCCTATAATATATTAACGGTACAGTCTGATTGCACTGGAAACTGTAGAGTATGCCGCTCCTTGACTGCGCTGTATGACCAGAACCACACACGCCAGAACAGCTGAAGGCTGTAGCACATGCTGTATGTATCTGTGACTGACTGGGAGCGAGGTTAGAGACCTGTTACTTCCTCCTGCAAACCTGCCTCTTGGCTGACGTCATTGTGTGTTTCTACTGCCCTTCTGGAAGTGAAGGAATTATCAGTACCATGCAGTGTCACCACTGTAATTGCCAGGCAAAGCTTCACCTGAACAGCAGTGGAAAATGCTGGCCTTTTCAACTGGAAAATGCACAGAACTTCTTTTTGTTGTTTTTGTTTTTTTTCCCTTTGAGCATGGAGGTGACTGGTAGGACACAGAGGCAGTGGTGCCCGCTTGCAGTGCCACCCAGAGCTTCGCAGTGCTCTGCTAGCGGTGGGGCGAGGCGAGCTGATGTGGTGTGATGCGCTGTGATGTGATGCGGTGCAGTGTAGTGTGACACGGTACAGCGTTACGTGGTGTGATGAGGTGTGATCGATGTGATGTGGTGCAGTGTGATGCGGTGTGGTGCTGTGCGGTACCGTCGTCCCTCGGGAAGCCCCGGGGTGCGGACCCGTTCGGTGCGTGCCCAGCAGATGGCCCCATTGTCCCAAACAAATGGAGCTGCCGCTGTTTCTTTTAATCTAATTAACTTTAAACCCTACTTAACGGTGGGATTTAAGCAGCTCACTGTGAAAGAAGAAAGTTCAAGGTGCTCACATTTCTGCTCAGACAGTTATGACGGTGGTTGTCTGACCAAGCTAAGCTACGGTACAAAGTGCTGACAAAGGGAAATACCCTGGAAATGGTAGCGATGGAGAGTGAACAGCGAACCTCCCAGTCTAACATTACGCTGAAATTGAAGATTAAAACATCCTCAAATACGTGTAAGGAAAATGGGAAATCAAGCAAACTGGGATAGGCTTTTCAATTTTCATTTTTCAGCTGAAAAGAGTCCAGAGTTCATCAGTGGAAATCAGATCTTTGAAATTTTACCTTCTAAAAACTGCTGAAGAGGTGATGCGTATCTGCTTTTGAAGTACAATTTAACAACAGCTTTCTAATTTGACTGATTTTGACAAACAAGCCATGTAGACCTAGACTATAACCCTGCTATCATCACGCAGAAAGGGGCAGCCAGTATCTCTGTTACCTTAAGAGCCCAGTTCACACTGACCACACAGCTCAGAGTCTGATCATGTCTCCTAACCACAGGCTGCAGCGATGTTGTTAGCTTGTATCATGCTGATGAAAACTGGTTTATAACCTCAGCTTTCTGTGCGGATGCAGAGCACACTCTCAAGTAAATGTTCACTATCAAAATTAACCACATTTTTCAGTTACTGAAGCGAAACACAGCTGGTTTTACCAGTGTGTCTAAGAGAAACATCTCTAGAAGTGGAGCAGGTAATATTAACTCATTTTGCTAAAATAGATCACAAAACTTCAGGAGTTTCATAGTTTTCAACATTTTGTGATTCTTGACAAGTATGATATTCCCATGTCTGAGGTAGTGGCAGGTAAATATGAATACTGGATGGTAAAGCAAAAAAAGAACTTCGCATTGTGTAGAAGACTAAGAGAGCAAAATCAAAACGATAATGTTTTAAAAAGTAGAAAAACCTCCCTGCCAGCTGCTAGCTATGAAAAGACTCGTTAGGTATATGATAGTTTGTATAAACTCCCAGTAATTTGAATTTGCAGTAGTTATTGCAAAATTGTTTGCTCAGCTGAGTGGGCAAAAGTCATGGGATCCTCATCCAATATGGATGGCTCACAGGAGTCTTGAGGCTGAAACCTGGCTCTGTGTGAGCTACTTTTTCCCTCTGAGGGCTGCAGAGCCTCTATGTTCTGGTCCATGCACCAAAGTGCACTTGCAGTATGACCTACAGAGTTCCAGCACATGAAACATTTTTTGGAAACCAGCTTAAAACTGGCAAGTTTAAAAGCAAGATGAAGAGTAACTCCAGCTCAGCTCATCCAGAGAAGGCTGGCTGATTGAATGCAATTCTCAATCCATTAAAAGTGCAGTTTTATGATGAAAAGTGGAAATGTTAGGAAAAGTACATGCACAAGGATTAATCGGTCATTCTTGACTCAAATACCTCCTAGGTCCAGAATTCTAAGGCCTTTTGAGAGTCTTGTGACTCCTTTTCTTTCAGCTAAGAACTAAGCTGTCCTCAGCAAAAGGCTGATAACTTTTGGCTTCTTCTACCCATTTTTTTCAGTATGACTGGGCACTCGTTTGAGTCCTGTCCTATCTGTGGAGATTTCATTGACTTCAGTGAAAATAGCTCACAAGGAGGGGCAGCAGGAGAAAAGAGTCTGGAAGTTGGATTGAGCTGAGGTTAATAAATTGAAAACTTATTGTCCTCAAGAAGTTGATGGGCTCTGTTTTTGTATCCATAGTTACTTGCTACATATCATTCCAGTATCGTGGATTCTAAATGTAACAAGCAGTAAGAGGAAAAAAGTTACTTTATCTGAATCATTGCTGCTTTAGAATAAAAATTTCTTTTGAAAATATCCCAAGTGGCTTATATAGTCTAGTGTTTATTGTTGCTGCAAGAATTCTGTTCGAATCCCGTGCATTCAAAGAGATGCTTCAGCAGATCTTTATGACGAGAAGGCCTAAAGTTGGAAGTGTGGAAATAAGATACGAAGATCCAGATTCTGTTCTATATACTATTGGGTTTAGATTTATATAAGTATTATAATTATTCCAAGTTTTATCTGAGCTCTAATGTTGCCTAAAATAGTTTCAAAACAAGCATTTAACTGTGAAAAGCATCTACGCTGTCAAGAAAAAAAAATTAAATAGATAAATAGGCTCAATCATATGATTAAAGCTGATCCTTTGGACAAATCCAGCTCTTAAATTAATATTAGTCTTCCACTAATTTTAATGGGAGTTGTGCCGAGCATGGAATACTCATTTCTCCTATAGCAGCAATGTGGAAAATACCAACCTGAGTTTTTTGAAAAGTTGCTTTAAAATATATTTAAGATTGAAATCTAGATGTACTGACTTCAGAATCTGAAGACAAATGTCTTGAATTTCTTCCTTTCAGCTTCAGATCATCTGAACTTGCAAATTCATGGACTTTTCACTGAATTGATCTCAGTGAAATAGATTTCAGTAAAATTGGTTTGTAGATCCATATTAGGCTTAAGAATTTTATCAGCAATTCAGAGGTCAAGGGCAGAATTTTTCACAAAATGAAAAATTGTGCTCTAAGTAGGTAGTATACTTAACAAACATTTGTTATGATGAAAGATCTGTAAAAAATCTGGAGGTTCAGTGAAGTTCTTGTGGTTCACTGGAGCATAAATTTGTCTTCTAAGATGACGCTGCTTTACATGCTTTTAAGTTTCCTTAATGACTTAAAGTGGTTCAGCTGTAGCTCAGGGTTGATCCCGTGTGAAGATAAAGGACACAGGAATGCACATATACTAATATTTACATTTTTACGTGCAAAGTTCATACATTTTCAGCTTGGTAAGAATGTTAGCATTTACCCCAACCTTAGGTAAGGACACAGCGATCAGACTGGAGTTAGTGGGATCAGATATTGGTCAATCATATTTGGTCTTCAGTATTTGTTGACAAGATTAAAATATAAAGGTATTTATATTCACTACAGCTAAGCCAGTTAGCTAAATATGAATTGAGTTGACATTTACTGATATTTTGGGATCGTTGAAGCATAATTTAATAGCAACCAAATGCTAAAAATATCCAGCAGTTTATCATCATGTCGCTGAAAAAGTACATATAACTGCCTGGAAGGTATATCACACAAATTATGGCTCTCATGTTTTAAGCAGAGCTATGGGTTTCTTGTCTTAGCACTAAAATGATCCTGACAAGTGCTGCTTTCCTTCCAGAATTACTTAATATGTCTCTTCTTAACTAGTTGCAGTATATATGAATCACATACTTTGATCCTTAACTTCTGGAGTTCAGGCCATCATCTGTTATATTATCCTTCCTGTTTGAGTGTGTTTGGCAAAGAAAAGGAGCACTGCAAGTAAGAAAGCCATCTATTTTATTTTTCCACTACTCTGGCCTCTGCTTCACTTGTATCATTCCCATTCTGTCAGGTGAGATCATTATTACATGTCTTGTCCTGGACAGTTATTCTCGTTTGGGGTGTGTAGGTTTTGAAGCAATCAATCAAAGGTCAGATTTGGTCAGGGTGGGACTGTTTCCAAATTACTCCTGGAAAAAGTGGGACCAGTTCCTGAAGCAGCATTCTGTGAGTGGAAAAAATTATTTGGTGAAAAGCTGTAGCTTTTATATAACTAATCTTTTATAAGGCAGCACTATGTAAGAATGCCTGAGAACAGACTAATGAGTAGAAAGTGAACAAATGTCTTAATGAGAATTCTTCAAAGTTAGCTCTTCATTTTGAATACCAAGTTGAAATAAGTCTGTATTGCTTCTCAATACAATGACTTTCTGATGATGTTATCAAAATTATCATTCCATTATGGAGGCTGTGTTTAAATTATTCTTCACTAAATGGGACTAAATCACTGTTCTCAGTCCCACATGGTGGAAGTTCGATGTCAAACCCAGCTTCGAATCTGCCTTTTGCTCCTGAAAATTCATCCTGATCAATAGCTCAAACCTTAGGGAAAGTAAATACAAAATAACTGGAAGCCAAGTGAAAGCCTTTTGCTTTGTCTTTGTTATTTGCAGGACATAACTTACTGTTCTTAAGCAGTAAACATCACTACGGATAAAAAATGGAAGATACCTACGTTTAGAACAAGTGCAGAACTATAAATTACGGAGGACACTTGTCTGCGTGAAAGACAATTTTAAAGGTTTACATTTTCTGAAACAGGAGAATTACCGAAATGATAAGTTAGTGCACTTTCACTGGAAACTGGTAGTTCCTAGTAATTGTGTTGCATGTACACTTTAGAGATTGACCTCATGTCTCAGACATTCAGCATACCAAAAGCTTGGTTGCTTAGCAGTGAATGCTAAGTGACATATTAAGTTCAACCAAATGTCAGTCATTGCAATGATGTCATGTTGTCCAAAACCCGTTAATTACTTTGAAAATTCCCACAGTAACTGAAAATCTCAGATTATCTGCCTGAATTAATAGGAGCCTTGTAATTGAATGATGGATCCCATGCTGTTATTTTGTACCCTGTGTACTTTACGTATACATTTTGATAGGGAATTGAAGGTGGTAAATGCTGGGTTTGGTGATCTCTACTCGTCTTAGAATTGCAGCCAATTTTATTATTATCATTACGAACGATCCCACTAATAATAAGAAATGTGAAAGGCCATATTCCCTACAGTACACTTGAGAAACTAATATCTCATATGAGCGATATGCAAAGGCTTTGGTGGAATTACATGGCTGAGAGTTGGAGAGGCTGCGCCAAAACCTCTCATTCCTGTTTTAGCGATGTTCAAGATTCCAAGGGAGAGAAAAGGAGATTAATTTAATTTTTTTTAATATCACCTACCAATTGAAGTATCATTTTTCTTTTCTCGCTTCAGTCAGAAATGTAGAAAGAAAATCAGAATGTTTTAAAGTGTGTTTGTGCCCTGAGTTACCAGGCTGTAGTTAGATTCCAGAACAGTGCATGGAAATGCTTGGAGCTTCATGCATTTGCC
Organism: Baryphthengus martii; assembly: GCA_013396935.1. NCBI lineage: Eukaryota > Metazoa > Chordata > Aves > Coraciiformes > Momotidae > Baryphthengus > Baryphthengus martii. Next base: position 164,923 of record VWZK01004785.1, read on the forward strand.
AGCCAAGCACTGGGAGGTGAGGTCTTCTTTCATAATGACAAGCAATTGCAGGATGCTGGACACTGTTACTCTCAGGTGCTTTTTGCTCATTCTAGACCCCTCTTCAGACCTCCTGGGAGAGATGGGGCAGAACTCTATGTGGTGGTATCAACAGCTAGTCTCCCCTTCTACATTTGCTCACAAGTTGTCAGCGGTTAGTGTATTTTATACGATTTGGCTTTGGTGCTGCTGTATTTTATAGGCTAACACCTACAGTAGAAGAAAAAACCTCCAAATCTGTATAATGAGACCTGAGGAACTATTTCTTAGTTAGTAACATTCCAGACAAAGCCTGTCTCTGATGGAAGCTTTGCAAACACTTTGCAATCTTGATTATTCTGAGCAAGATCTTTGAGAGATTTTTCTTTAGTAGATTGATTGTGAGCAGCTTGCCGCTGCGAACTCATATTCAGTATTCAGAATTGGGTTATGTTATAGTTCTTCCCAATGCAGGCTGACATATTCGGTTTGTTAAAGCAGGTACGAGGAAGAAAGAAACAAAGATCAATTAAATTCTTTTTGTGATTAATGATCAGGCCAGCTTTCTGCTGGTAAGAAAAAACTATGAAACTGCCTGGTCTATCAATCAAATTGCACTGAAGAAAGACATGTCTGAAGCTGCTGGACAGGAAAGCATGGTTCACAGGATTGTGAAATTAAACATATCTGCACTTTCTCTTTGATAGAGATGCATGCTCATTGAAAGAATTTTCTTGCTTTGCAACTGTACATACTGGCAGCAAAAGATGACTTGATGCTTCTTCAGTTGTGTTTATGATTTGTTATTGTTTTAGTCTGTTATTCTTCACAAAGGTGCAAGGCATGTTCAAACATAAGCCTCAGAAACTGGCTAATTTGTGGTCCAGTCAATAGGCTTTGGAAGCCAATTTCTACATACTTGATTTCTTGTGGTACCCCTCAGTAGAATGGTAGGACCAGATGGGCAAGTGATACAGAGTATTTCTTTATTTATTCCATCAACTTTCATCTTCCAAAAAATTTGCAAAGTCAGCATTTGCCAGACTGACTTTACATATATCAAAATATCAAGAGTGGGTATTGTGGGGAACATTAGATTTTATTCTGTTTACAAGATAACTGGTTTTTTTTAGTCCTTCCTTTGAGAAAGAGTCCTTCCTTTTCTTTAAAAAGAAAATAAATTAAAAAAATCAGTCTTATATAGCTTATACTGAGCTTAAACAAAAACATGCCTTAGACCTCATACATCTCATACAGTCAGTATTAGAAAAAAATCTAAATCCTAAAAATATAGACAAGTAAAAACCCAATCACAAGCAGCAGCTGGTTATCTATAAAGGAGAACTACTGAACATGCAGTGAAGTTTCTGAGGCAGAGTAAACTCCAAATTCAGTTTATCAAAGTTGAACACTTTTGGAATCAGTGGGGTGATTTTGGCTTTATTCCAGCTGAGGACTGGTCAGGAGGATCTATTTTGGGGATGAGGAATGTCCCAAAATGCTGAATGTAGAAGTTAAGGCCACTAGGGCGTATCGTTATCCATTTCACACTGTGGAATGGACTGTGTAAATTACCTTCTTAGACTGGGGAACCAAAAGGCCTGCACAAACCCAGCCGTCCCAGCCATCTTCTGCTTTTAGCAAGCTCATTTATTTGCCGCATTTTGCTAACGTTGCCATTTAAACTGACTAAGAACCAAAACCCTTGTGACTTGCCCCTCCCCAAAGGGATATCGCCTTTCCTAGTGCACTAACTCTGGAAATACAGGAGAAGAATGCAATATCCTTCAAACTGCCATTCTCTGCCAGGAAAATCAGATTTCACTTCTGAATCGAAGAATATCTCTTATTATTAGTAACAAACATGTAGGGAGCAACTGTGTTTGCATTGCATTTTACCAAAAGGAACCAAACATTTACTCTGATTAATTTTCAGGCTAAATAAACCAAACACAGCATATTAAACTCATCTCTTTTAAAGCAAATATAGCTTCCATTACCACAGACAGCTTTCCTTGTATATTCTCGGTGCTTGTTTGTTTGTTTTCTTAAAATTAGGCCTATGACATGCTAATGCTATTATTCCTATAGAAAACTAAAGCACAAGAAGCTGATTAGCTGGAGATCACACAGAAACATATATGGCAGATGAGGGACCTAAACTGACATGTTCTAGCAACATGTTCTCTTTTGACACGTTCCGTTGTCCTGACTGACGTATTTCTCTCGAAATCAGGCAAAAGAAGGCAACTGGGAAAGAAACAGCTTTTACTTAAAATTATTTGTCTTGTTGGAAATCCTGCAAGCAAAGCTTGTGGATTCTTTGCTCATTTTTAGAACCTCAGGAAACACCTGCCTTCAGAAGAAAATTGTGTAAACCCACAATTCTCAGGTGGAACATATCTGATTGTCAAGATGCTCAGTAATGAAGTGGGTAGGAGAATGTAGGGGAGTATGTAGAAAGATCATGTTATCACTAATCACAGAAAGCAGAGGAAGTATTGCTTAAGGCATGTTTTAGAATATTTTAGATGCTTGTTGGTGTTTATTATTCAAGCTCAGTAAATTTTTTTTCTCCACATCTTGGAAAATGAGTTTCAGTGTTAATTTTCCTGAACACTGACATGTTCTACACAACCACGTGAGGGGTCACAGTTACAGAACTTTCTACCTATCAAAATAGTTGCTGCTGGGAATCACTTTTACTCACTTCTCACAGGCAAAGCAAAAATTGAAAAATCAAATAAAAAATGGGCTTTCACGTTGAATTATTGAGTGTACATGCACTCATTTGCCTAAACCTCTCATACATTGACGTCAGTAATGTAGTGGAAATGCAGTAACATGTTGTCAGCAACTGGCTGCATCAAAGCACAATTTCTGAAGTCCAACTCTGCGGTGTTGCAATGAAGAACACATGTAACATTCCCAACTAATTAACCAAGCAGTATTTGAGACATGCTAACTTATCTGTGTAAAGGAAAGACAGGCTGTTGTAAACTTACACATGGGAAAACAAGAAGGATAAGTGTCTTTCTTGGCAAATGCCTTTATTAGACTGGCTTTGAAAGGGTCTCTTTGGATATTGATAGAAAAAAAAAAAGACAGACTAATCTAATGTAGAGTTTCTAAGACTGATATCTGAACCTTGGTATTTTCTTTAGCACCCAGAATCATAGCACTGGATCCTCTATACATAAATGAGTCTTTCAAAATTTGAATGTCACAACACATAGGTTTTTTTCCACCAAACCACACCTTAACTGTGTTAATAATAATTATCAATTTTTTAGGTCATTTTTGGACTTGCGTAGCTCTCCTCTTCCTCTGTGACAAAATTCATCCTTCATATGTTTTAATCCTGTAAGCAATTCCCTTTCTCCATTTTTCCACTAGCCTTTTCTGCTTTCCTACCAGCTGCTAGATTGTGCCTTCCACCAGCCACTCTTTTCTTTACAGTCGTTTGCACTTAGAAAATTAGCTCAATAATTTCTAACAATGAAATTGGCTATGCAGTCAACTAGGGAGATTTCTGAGCTCTGTATAAGCTGGTGCTTCCGGAGACAGATCTACAGAGTTGTTTGCAAACTTCTGATTACAACTGGCTATTGTCCAGCCAGCTTTGAGTGTGGGCAAAGCAAGCCTGTGCGTGCCTGCAAAATACCGGGAAGAAACCCCTTGGGGGTTTTCTAGCACTGCCTTAGTTACAGCACATTCTTGCAAATCAGCTGAGTGGCAAAAAACTCTGCTGAGGTCTTGATAGAACATTCTTCAATGGAGTTAGGAAATACCCCAAGTAACTGAACCCCCAGGAAATAACCGACTCAAATCCTATCAAGGCTAATAGATCATCTTGGACTTCACTGGGATTTGGAGATAGGCTTGAACAGTCTTCAGCGATTCTAATGCAGAGCCGAATCTGGCCACGTAAGCGTCCTGCACGTTCTCATATTCCCCACAATTCTCTTTTCCCCTTCAAGTCCAAAAAGAGACCAAAACAGTCTGCTGCTTTTTCTGCATGGGTGCTCCCAAGCCTCTAGAAAGTGCAAATCAAATACATAAGGCTGCATTTTCGATTCCAGAGATTTGCTAAACGGCAGTTAACATTGACTGCCTTTTTCCTCATGATGTGGATATCTTACAGCCAAGGTACAACCAATGATCCTTGTTCATTTTCTATGGATGATGCTTTATCCTGAATTCATATGAAGCATTTCTTTTGGCTTCTCATTGTGAAGGCCTGTTAAGTCATTAACTGCCATGAGGCACTTAAAATCTGTTTGTGATTCCATCCACTACTGTTTTGGTCGTGGATTAGTTTATAATTGCTTTTGAACGTGCCTCATGAATATACATTCCTTTAAAAACTGTCATTTTTTAAAGGAGAATTAATTTAAAAGGAAGTTTCTTTCCCCAAATGAGCATCTATTTTGGATGGCACATGGTCATACTGTGCAGGAGAATAATGCAATAGTAGATTACTGCATTAAATTAAAATCAAATCAAAGTTAGTGAGATTCCCTAACTTAATAAATGCCAGATATTCTGGATCTCTTGCACCAGAGTACTTGCAAAGTCCCTAACTAGTGACTAATTAGAAGAAAAATGTCTACAAATTACACAGAAGACAGATTTGGGAAAGAGATAGTATTGAAGGAACCTTAAAACCAGAATATCTCCTTGGTTAACTTCTCATATGTACCTTATATTACAATCAAATTTTTACATTACACTAAAAAGAGCCAGGGGATGGTGGGTTAGATGAAACTAATGGTAAGAGGATCAACTGTGGGAAGCTAACGGTCTTGCTGCTGAGTAAGAAGCATTCCATTCCATGGTTAACAAATCACCTTGCATTTGGTTTCATCCAGATTTGTGAATAGATTGGCTATATATCAGTTCCCAGTCAGTATCATGACATTGAGCTTCGTGCCATTCCAGCTAAATGTGGGAGGAAAAGCAGAAACCATCTTGTACAGCTTTTGTGTAAATAGCAAGCCACGTATAGGAAAAAACCTGCTCCAGATGAAGAGAAGGGAAGGGTGTAAGTTAAAAATTCAATGAAATCGGAAGAGATCCAGACTTCATTACTTTAACTGCTCAGGGAACTGTTTTAATCAGATCTTCTTTGGTTAGAGAAACCACACATTAGACAATTTGAATTGTGAAATATGGACAAAATTTAACGAAACTAGTGACTAGAAATTAAGAAACAATCTTCACTGCCTATATATAAAAATTATACTAGAAATATTGCTACACATTTTGCCCTCTGTAAACAATACCTGCTATTTTGTCTTGACTTCTGTATCATAAATGAAACGGTCAAGACTGAAATTAATGAATGTACAGTTTATTCTGAATTAGTCTGTGTAAAACAGGAAATAGAAACTTTTTTTACAGTTAGTAAGTATCTTTAAAGGATTTTCTAAAAAACCAAGATGTCAAAAGCAGTTATGGTTAAAACTAACTAGTTTTAAACTTTCTTTGAGGGGAAAAAAGCCCTGTGATCTGTGAGTTTCATCCTATCTCAGTGCAAAGCCGTGAATTGACTCACATTTTCTGGTCGGTGAATGCCAGGAAACGCTTCTACAACTGGACCCTGTGTTTGTGCTCCATAACAAATGTGATTACCAGGAGCACTTGGTATGGTGGAAGTCCACTGTGAGCACT